>PVIC010046567.1:0-14187 GCA_004025085.1 Thryonomys swinderianus
TCTCTCTCTCTCTCACACACACACACACACACACACACACACACACACACAGAGCAAGAGTCTTGAAAAGGGTTTTTACTCCTGACTGTCACACGATGGAAATACTAAAATGTACAGTCCGTGGTGGTTGCTAATACCTCTTGTCTATTTGGACAGTTAGCTAATATGGAATCATTCCCTATGTGTGTGTGGACACTTCTGGGGGCTGTGCTGGATCTCCCACAGCAGTTTCCCTGCTTCAGGAAGCTTTGCACCATAAACCGCATGCTCACAGTAGAGGAGGAATTGCTTTTCTTACTTTTTTCTTCTCCTATCGACTGCTAAGTGGGGAATACAGACTAGGGCCAAGTGTGGTGAAGAGAAGCGAGTTTCCGGCCAGCAAAGCCTTTGCCCAGATCTGTAGCTCTCATTCTATGAGGTCTGTGTCACAGTTCACCCTTCAGTCTCCCTTTAGAATTTGGTATACTTTGAGAACTTTGAAATTCCCTTTAAGGTCGCTCATGCACGCAATCACACGGAAAGTAAAGGAAGAGTTATGCAGTGGTTTTCAGACCCGATTTTGCTCCCACAAAACATCTGGCAAGGTCCAGAGATGGGTTTTGTTTTCGTTTGTGTGTTTTGTATGGTTATTTGTGGTTTGTTGCCGGCTTTTCTCCCCACCAAGGTGAAGGTGAGACCAGCGTCCAGCAGGTGGGGACAAGAGATCCAACTGCGCATCACGTTGTGGGGAGACAGTTCCTCCAAGCCAATGAGCGTCTGGCCCAGGGTGTGAAAAGTACAAAGACTAAGAAACACGAACTTACAGGACATTTTCGACTTCTGACTTGGATAGAGAAACCATCAATTCTGAAAGACTGAAAGAAAAAAAAAAACACTCAAAATATGGCACCTGCTGATGGTGAGTTTCTGTGAAATAAACACACCATGCTGTTGAGCCCTGGTTATTTACAGGAACTGGACCATTGTCTTCTCAACCTTCACACATCAAGTCATTTCAATAAGCTTGTACAGTTTTTGTGAGAAGTAATTACAGCTAGAAATGCTAGCAAAACCATATTCTCAAAGGACATAGCCGTACGGCAACCTAATGGTGCAGATAGAATATCATTTACTGCATTTTAAAAGAATTATGAAGAACACTGCCAATGACATTACGTTATGTCCTTTAAAGACGTAACACATTTTAAATACAAAAGAAATATACTACCTTTAAATAATGCAGGGGAATTCTACTTGTTTTCCAGATTAAATTGAAATACAGCCAAGAGTTATTTCCATCATAATTTAGATAAGTCCATATTAAAAAGATATCATATAGTGATCAGCAATAAATAATTTTTAGAAGAGAATATATTTTTCTCTTTCCCTGCTACCCATTTCCATGAGACAAATATTACTCTTAAATGTTAGATTTTCTTTATAAAAAATGATATAGCTAAAATATGTATATTGACAGTCAGTGAATGTCATTGAAATTGCATGCCTAATCATTACCTGATAATTTCTTATGGGCATTAGGCTTTGTCTCAAAAGCATAACAGTGATGAAAATATAATGTCTTTGTCATGTGAACGTGGCACTCTAGCGTTTATGTTAAATGGTTTCTCCTGTGCAGGGCCTGTGGTCGGTTCCACGCGCCCCACACTAGATTATGTAACATTACTACTGAGTATTTATTGGTGAGAAACTAAAAATTAAAAAGCCACATTTCAGAGGTTTAGTGATTCTTTTATGTCTTAGTTTACCTCCCATATAGAAACGATTTTCACCAATTCATGTACCTATATATGCAAAGGTGATCTTTAGTAACAAAACTTCATTCCTAGCCTTCCATATATATATATTTTTTTTTTTTTTTGAGACAGGGTCTCACTTTGTAGTTCAGGCTGGCCCTCAGCTCACTATGTAGACCAGGCAAGAATCAAACTCAGCAATCCTCCTGCCTCTGCCTCCCAACTGCTGGGATTACAGGCGTGAGCTACCACGCCCGGCACTGTGGTATGTGGTATTGATGGCTGGTGGGCGTGAGTCACCATGCCCAGCATTATATGTGATTACCAGGATCGATCTCAAGGCCTTGTGAGGCAGGTGCTGGAACCACTGAGCTAAATCTCTGGCCCTAGCCTTCCATATTTTAAAACAATATTACCTTCGATCTTAACTGGGATCATAGCTATTAAATAAATTAAGTACAAGCAAACAGATCGCTACCTTAAGGTCACTATTTGATTCGTTTCCCAGCCTGGGACTGAGGGAAGGCTGTTACCATCTGTTTGTTATTTGTTGGCCAAACTTCAGTGTATCAGTGATCTCAGCTGTGCTTTCTTCCCAGTCAGTTGGGTCATGTTTTAAAAAATGACTTTCATTAAAGTGGAACTAATCGAGAGCTGGGGTGGCCCAAGTACCAGGCTGAAAGGTTGCTGGGCTGTTTGAGGATCAGCAGGGCAGTGTAGTTGGCACTTTAAGGTTGGATGCCATAGAAACATCACAGAGTTTCAACATGCCAAGTTCAAGTTCTTTTTAGCAAATAAAAAAAATGCTCTTCTGGAAATGAAAATATGCATAACAGAGAGACATAAACATATTGTGAAAGCTTCACGAGATAAATGCTCCTAAAATTGTGATACTCATCCTGACACATGATGTTATAGTGCATTTCAGTTCATAACCCACAGTACAAGTTGCTGGAGTCATGATGAGAAATTTAGCGTCCTTTCCACCTAATACTTAAAAACCACTAGTGAGACGGGATTAAATACAAAGATACTTTAATACAAAACTGAAAGGAAACAACGTACCTAAGAAAGCAGAGTGTTACAGAGTACTCCTTCAGATATGTACTCAGAAATACTTGGGAACGTATCTTAGTCATGCCAATCTCGCCCATGATTCACTTATGTGTGGTTTTTTTTTCTCAAAAAAATAGAATTTGAAAGGTATTTAATATATATGTATTTATATGTGTGTATAATTGTTAAGTCACAACGGCAAATAGAAGTGATTATTAAAGACTTTTAGAATGACTAATTTATTTGGATGTGTGTGTGTGTGTGTGTGTGTGTGTGTGTGTGCATGAACCAAATCCACAAAAGAACACAGAGATATTTTCCTTATAGGCTGAGTTCTGCTGTGCGTTCTCAGTCACTGAGCTGCAGTCGGAGACACTGGGCTGGTTAAGGAGAAGAAGGCGGATGAGGCAAATGAAGCCACTGTGGGGCAGATCTTCCAGTACACGTAGGAGTTCCATAAGTGCCGCTCTCCGAAGGTCTTCAGCCACGGACATTTCTGGAAAGAGCAAGCTTCCACCCAGTGGTTCTGGGACCTGAGTTATCAGTTCCTGTGTTCTTACTGCAACTCGAGTTGCAACGACCCTGAAAGGCAGCCCCTCTTCAGAGCTTCCTGTGAGGCTGTTCAGCCTGACAGACAACTTCTCACCCTGCCTTTGCCCTCTCCCCTTCCTCCTCAGCCCAACTTAGATGTTCCTTAACGAGCTTTCTGAGACTGCTTTCCTGTGAACCTCAGGGGTGAAAGTGACCCAGAGCACTGTGAACCTTGAGCTTCACCGTGTTCTCCTGTATGGGGTGAGTTTGACATATTTTGCTTGTTTATTTTCAGCAATGTATTTAAATATTTCTTGGAGAATTATGTTTGATCCATATTAGATACCAGTGTTATAATCAGAGAACCATAGAAAGTAAAAAATCTATGTCTTACAGTGGATGTGAAAATAAAGCTTATGATGTCTGAAATTGTTCCATAAAAATGATACGTAAACAGTGACTGAAATACAAACTCCCGGCACTTAGGAGGCTGAGGCAGGGGGACCTCTAATTCAACTAAACTGTGGTACCAGACTCTGTCTCAGGTAAAATAAAAAGCAACAACAATAACAAACCCAAAGAAAGAAAAGCCAAAATAAAAAAGAAGCAATTAGGACTTACGAATATTTTGTGAGATTACTAAAACTAACAAAAGCACCATCACAAACATCAGTGGATGCCAAAGTAGGGAAGAATGAGAATATTTATAAACTGAACCTCAGGTACTTTGAAGAAAATAAAGGGAAGTTTAGTGTGAAAGCTAGGATAAAATCACCATGTTATACTAATCATAACTTTTACTAACTTGTTTCCTAACCCCACATTTCTGGAATTTTGTCTTCATTCCAGAACACTTTTAAGGGTTAAGTCTGTTTTTGAGACCATCTGGAAACACAAGCAGTCAGCATTCAGATCATAACTCAAGACCTGGGGTGTAAGTTAAACCAAAATTCTAGCCATAACCCAAATTGTTCATATTTCAGGGCTCTCATAACTCGAGAGTACACTGTAATTATATATATTAATATTTTTGTAGAACAAAACTCATTCAGTTTTTGCAACACTCTTCACTAATGATAGGATTTGCTGCTGCCAAGTTACTGAAAATGTGTTCTTCCAAAAATACCATCTGGATTCTTGACAGAGTATTGGCAGCTGGAAACTTTGTTCTTAAACATAACAGCTCTCTTGGGCCTCTAGTCTGGTTAGTCCATCAAAAACTATCTTAACTAACAAGAAGATACAGTAGAGTTTGGCTAGGTAACCTTCCTTTTTCTTATATTTAAACAAAATCTTAGTTTAAAATTCAGTACATGAAGTTCTCCAGCAATGACTGAATTCAGTGTGGATAAAGTTATTGTCCATTGTATTCATATATATTATGTTATATATTTAATATTAATAATTCAAAAGTTCTCCATTTCTTAGAGCTCTTAATGCCATGAAATCTAAGACCATATGTTTACTTAGTGGTCTGTATACAGCCTTTAAGACTGAAGTTATAAAGCAGTCTACAAATTCTGTTAAATATATAACTAATCCCACAAATGAATGAGTGAATAAATTCACCCCTCTATTGCCAAGATTGGATCTCTGTTCCATGTGTATCACATACATTTGCCTTTTAATACACTCATTTCAAAATGAAATTCTTGGCTGGAAAATTAAAAAGTTAAACTCACTCACTAACTACAACAAAATATCAGAGTGAGTTCCAAGGAGAGCATATGATCATATCCAAAATTCACATGAACTTTATCTCTGAGTAGAAAGGTTCTGTTATTAACTGCCCAGCACGTCATCTTCTGTATCAAAACAAACACAGAACAAAGCAGAACTGAACTAAAACTATCATAAATTGATATTTTTCTTTAAGAGCGCAGAAGTTTTAAAATGAACAAATCCACTCCAAGCTAAAGCATTCTTGACAAAGCATTCTATATCACACATAAATAAGTAAAAGTTCAATCACCTACGCCACCTGGGAAATGTTAGGAGAAATGAGTTCCTGCTTTAGCTCCCAAGATGTCTCCTGACTTTATAAGATCAAGACAGAAACATGATTGAAAGAGAAAATTCGTAGTCAGTAGTGGCTGGTCCTCAAGATTAGAAGTTCTACCAATTATTTTTTCAACCCCAAGATAGTTCTCTTATTTGGCATTGTAGATGCTCATTAATTAAAACATATTTACTGTAGTATGTAAAGAAAATAAAAGGCTAAATAAATAAATGTTTAGGAAGTACCGAACATATTTTACCAAGTATAGGAGAATCTTAATTAGCTTCACTTTAAGTAAAGTGAACCTCTCTAGAAGCCATTATTTTCTCCCTTGCCATTTGCCAAAAAAGAGATTGGAAATAGCTTTAAATTAGCATTTTGTCCACTATAAAGTTTTCATTAGCTATCCTACCTATATTTTTGAAGTATGTAGAAAGCTAGCTAGTTTCTATTTAATCAATGGCTTGATAAGAGCTATTCTTGTCCTTTTATTGATATTCCAAACTCCAAAGAACTATACTCTTATGTAAGCTATATTCATTAATTTTCTTTTTATGTAGTAATGTTAGTTTAAAACTGAAATATTTTAGTCACTTTCCTGCTGCTATGACAAAATAATCTGACACCCACAACTGAGAAGAGAAGTCTGTTTCGATTTATGGCTTCAGTCCATGATCAGCCAGCTGCAATGCAGGACTAGCTTAGTAGAGGACATGGTGGGCAGAGTTGTGCATGCCATGGAAGGCAGAGAACAGAGAGTGCAGAAATAGTCATATATATTCTTGCAGAATCCATCTCCAGTATCCTGCCTGTTCTGACCAGACAGTATGTCCTTAAAGCACATTCTTCCTCAGTGGATTAATCCACCAATAAATGCAATGTAGTCTAATCCAATCACCTTTCAAAAGTCCAGACCCTACACAGATAACCACTTTACAGACCAAACCATAACATTCTTCCTCTGATCTCCAAAAGATGCATGTTCATCTCTTTATGCAAAATGCATTTGATCATCTTTAAAAGTCACCAAACTTTTAACAGTTTCAGTAGTGCTGAAAGGTCCGAGTCTGTGTCCAAAGTCTCACCTGAGACTAATGTATACTCTTAGCTCCTACAGAAAAGAAAAAGAATGTTTAACAGCACAAGCATACAACAGCATAAAACAGTCCCATTCATAAAGGGAGAAGCAGAGGGACTAAAAGGAATGGGACCAAAATAAAACCAAAATCCAGAAGGGCAAAGACTAAATCCTATAGTTCCATATCTAGAACTGGGGGCAAGTTTTCAGGAGATGTGAAATTCAAAGGTCTTAGCGGGCCCCATCTCTGTGATATTGCTGTTGCCTTGTACGTGGTTCTGTCTTGTGTTGGCTCTGCACACCATCAGTGGGTCTCCTCAAGAGATATTCCACTTTCTTGGCACACTCAACTCCCTGGGACCTTCATACACCATTGTCTTTCTTTTCATAACTCCACACACTCAGTGTACCTCTCAAGGACACAGTGACTGGGTTCCAAGGCCTTCTTCTGAAGTCTGGGTAGAATCCTTCATGACCACATTAACTGTTGCTTTTAGCTTGCCTGAAGAAGCAACACCATGTTTTAACAGTAGCCTGCCCCACGTGGAACATGGCTACAAAGACCTCTGAAGGGCTTGGATGGGTGAATACTGTGAAACAAGCTGCAGGGAACCAGTTCCCTAGGTTGCTCTCCTGAACCATTAGGTATAAGGGTTCTCTTACCAAATGAATCTTTGACACTACAAAAGGTGGCCTCATGCAAATTCCTGTGGTCCTCTCTTTCCTCTTGTCCTGTTGAAAAGTACTTGATTTTTTTTAATTGAACTCTTTATTAGTACATTTTATATACAGTTCACAATTACACTCAACATTGGGGAATTTCCACCAGTATACAACAGAAGTTAATTCTCCTTTTTACCCATATTACTACCCATCCACAATCCCCACCCCTTATATGCATGCTATTTCTTTTCCTTTCAAAATCGTATTTATTCTTTCCCCTCATTATGCACCCCCACCACATTCCCTTTGAATATTTCCTATTTTACAAAATTTATCATACATTCTAGAACTCATTTACATCTACAGGTAGTACTTGGCTTTTTAAAATGCTAGTCATCTCAGCAACTACATTCTTCTTGGCCAAAACTTGGCGGGTGCTGGTTTTCTGATGAAGCTGCAAATTTTCACATTTGCTTTTTCCTGCTGATGTTCACTGTAGATCTGACTAGAGGCAGCCAGCAGCACTCCCTCCACAGTATCGGGTACTTAAATCGAATATTGAGCTGCTTTGAAGTTTCCTCTGCCAGATTAATTAGTCTACTACTCTTAATCTCAGTGTTCTGCAAAATCTCAGAATTTGGCAAAATGCAGACATTATTTGCCACAAAGGGACACATGTAGTCTCTGAAATAAAGTCATTATCCCCAGTTGAAACCACCGGAATCTAGATTTTGTAGGCCACATTCCTATCAGAATTCTGGTTTTCTCAGCTCTGACTAACATTTAGCTTTGCTCATAGCAAACTAAGGCTTCTTCACCTCACTTCTCCAAACTTTTCCTCTGGCAACTGAGTTCTAGAAGATTCTGTAGCACATGAGAGTCAATTATAGTCATAATAATGACTCTACTTCCCTGAGTACCAACTTCTACCTGGATCACTTGCCTGTCACTGGGACAAAATGCAAAACATCTGCAACTGAAAGGTTTCCTGTTATTGGCTGCTAGGCACAGGGATGTGAGAGAGGAAAAACTGGTCTTGTCAGAGCAGCCCGTAGGCAAAGGAGAAGCCAAAGTGAAAGATATATTCTTCCTGGTTACTACATCTGCACTGACCTACATTTTCAGACCAGACCCTACTGCCTAAGACAGCATATTCAGCTCTGAACTTTTCAGTGCATTAACCCTCTGATAAATAAAGCGCCCCATGATCCTATCAGGTACTGAATGCCTGCCCTCTGAACATGTAAGCTTTTGGTGGATAGAAGGGATATTCCAGATCAAAACCATAATTTGAATGTCATTTTTGAGAATACTTTAAATAATGTGGTGGCCTTGTGGGTTCTTGTATTTAAAATCACAAGCTTTTTACAAATAAATGTTTTCTTAGCAAGGAGCAAAATTTTATGGTTTTCCCTTTTAAGTGCACAATTTACATTTACATTACTGTAATGCTGACTTTGTTCATGTTCTAACATGATTTCTTGTCATTTTTGGACTTGCTCTGATATTTACATTGGGTCATTAATTTCATGTAGGAAGGTACATTATTTTATTAATTTATATAAGCAGGCCATTCTACTACATAACATCACCAAAAAACGGAAAATATATTAATGATTTCATGAAACATTACTTACATAAAGATGATCTATTAGATTTTCAGAATTGAATTTTCTCAATGGAAGCAAGGCCAACACTATACTTGGTTGTACATAGCATTATACATGGAATATATATTGTTAATGAACATTTTAAATCTCTGTGATAAAGTATACCTCTTTATGCAGCAAAGATCTATAAACACCATCACAAGTTAAAAATTTCATTGATGCCACTGTCAGGAATGAGCTACTTCATGATGCATATAGTTTTGATCATCAAATAATCAAAATCAATTCATTTTACAATTATGTAACATCGATCCTGAGACATAAATAAATTTCCAAATCCAGCTTCTGAGTAAAAGATCAAAACAAAATTAAAGCATAGCTTTGACAATGAGGTTTTAAGCATCACCTTTTCCTTTCTGATCCAGGTACACAAGTGCAAAGAAACCAATTTCCTACTTCCTTGCCAAAGAAGAGTGAATTGAAATACACCACTTGTGAAAGAACAAACAGCACATCAAGGAGACGTCTTCAAAACAGGCAACCACAGAGGAGTCCCTGGGTCCAATTAAGATCATTGCAATTTCAAGGGAATTGTGTGTATCTTAAAATAAACAAATCAATAGATGGTACTTATTCGGTGAGTTTGAATTGTTTCCAACTGAATTGGAATGATCTAAGACATCAGACTGTTTAACTGTCTGTTTTAACTGTTTCTCCAGTCCACACTAAGTTACAAATCTGTTTTAAAAATGCTTGTAATATCTCTAACAGAAAACTCAGCAGGTACCAAATGTATTATTGGACTTTCACGAATATTCAAGTTTATATTAAAGTTCAGCTCAGACTAGAAGACCTCAAAATAGAAACTACACTACTTTTGCTATAATAGTAAAGACACAAATACTCCAGCACTTTAAGACAATTCTCAAAGATTAGCATCTGGACCTTTCACAATCTATGAATGACATTCTCCCAACTGACAGGTAGTGTAGTAATCTTCTTATATCTAGGTCAATAGTCTCTTATGCTGGACCATTGAAGGTGCAGAATAAATCTGAGAACATTTCTGGCCTTTACTGATATTTTTTTAAAAAATTATATGTTATATGTAGTCATATTTTCTTAGCTGTACCTGGAAAAATGTTTATTTGAATATCATTTTAAAATTTAAAAGAGTCTATGGAATAAAAGATTCAGGTACAATTTTTCAAAAACTCCGTTTTGAAATTTATAACGTCTCCTTAACATTACTGTAAAGTAGATGAATCTATATGTGTGAAAGAGTTCACACCTTGCAGTTTTAGCTAACAGCCCCGCCTTACTACCTATTGATTTTCTAGAAAGCAAAAGAAAATGGAAGTTTGAAGAAAAAGGCTTTTAAGTGGGTGCCAATAATACTAAAATTGAAACAAATTCAAACATATCTGTGTCCATGAAAACCTTTAAAACGAAATTTGAATTCAACTCTTGAAAGGTTTATATCATTAACAACAGCACCACAAAAATAAATGACAGGCAGACAGATAGGTAAATAGCTAGAATATACAGTATGTATAAAATATAAAGATATATAAATATGTAATAAAGATGAAAATGTTTGTGGCTAAATTGTATAAAAGTTATATATATATATATATATATATTTCAAGTAAATTTGAAGTAATTACTGAAATTATTCATATCTTATCCTATAGAAGTCTTGACCTATGGTGTGTACCGGCACACTCAATATGTAATTTAAAAAATATATATTATGGAAAATTTCAATCACACTGAAGAAGAGAGAAACATTTAATAACAAATGCTTATTTATTATAACTTAGATAAAATTTAGCAATGCACAGTAGTTTGCCATTTTGCTAACGCTTTTCTTCCTGCAATATTTTAAAAGTGTTACAGTAAAGTAACATTTCAGTGCTACATATTTCATCATGCTATGCAAACAAGGGCATTATTCTACCTAGCCACATATGGTTTTCATAAATAAAGTTAAAAATAATTTCTAGATATCATAGACATTTAATCTTAATTGATATTACTCTTATTTTCCTAAAATGTTTTTTTCATTTGGTTAGTTCTCATTGAAATCCAATCAAGGATCCTGAATTCGATTTATCAGTTTTTCTTTGTCATTTTTAATTTTTAGCCATTGTCCCTTTTCTCATCTCCCTCATTACAGTGCCTCTGTGAATGATGTTACAGCGAACTATTTGGTGGATTTGCTAATTTATTCACTTACGTTGTCAGCTGCAAGGCCTTCTCTGTACAGTGTTACATATAGAATGGAGGCCTATAGGTCTGAGCACATGCCTGACAAACATCGATGGAAAATTGTTTTATAGATGATGGTGAAAGTCATAGGGTTTTAACAGGGAGGATGGATAGTGACTTGGGGTTTGCAAGGGGAGATTCTGAGATTCCAATAATACTCTTTTTCCTCTATGGATGTTGGTAATATGTGACTGATTGTTTTTAAAAGATATTTTAACATTTATCATTTAGTAAGAAAATATTGCCGAGTAGGCTCCTGTAGTATTTCATAACAAGCCACATAATGCCTGGTCCTCTCACAGAACTACTGAGAATGAACATAGTACATTGTTGACAGCCATAATACTCTTTTTAAATATTATGCTTTTTTCTTTCTCAAGAACTGGTAGAGCAGGTAATGAAGTGATGTTATGCTGTCAGGAAAATACGCAGGGTACCATTACTTTTCCATGGGATGATTTCTGAAAGCACTCATGTCCCTTGCTTGCCTGGATTTATTAAATCAAATTTTCCTTAAGGGTAACAAAATGGAAATTATCTTCCAATAGTTTCTCAATGTCAATACACAAATACAAAAACAAGTATAAGACATTATCTAAATTATACATTAAATGTATAAAAAGACACACAATTTATGAACATAGGTATACACATTGCAACACATAACTATACATTGGATATTATGTTTCTAATTCAATAATATCTAAGACAGTCCTCCCAAATCCATTGAATGTACAAATCTACATCATTGTCAGTAGTAACTCCACAACTGAGTGTAGTCTCTTGTTCAACTACTTCTTATTGTCAAAACACATTCATGACAATTTTACAACATAGGATCTTATAAATACACACTCAATATTTAAAATCATACAACTTTTAAATGTTTTTATAGGCACATTCAAACAAAAATTTAGAGACAGGTGTGTTTCCTCATCTCTCATCCAGAAAGCCCTCTTCTCTTAGACAGAACAAAGTGATATTTTATTGTTAGCTACTGAACTAATGGCTTGAAAATATTCCCATATATTTGTGGAGCATTCCCATTTATTTGTATATTATTGGTCTAGAAATATTCTTTGCCTTTCATTTCTTTGCTTTCTTTATGTCTTTTTTTTTTTTTTTGAGGCAGGGTCTTGCTTTGTAGTTCAGGCTGGCCCTGAGCTCATTATGTAGCCCAGGCAAGCCTAGAATTCAACAATTCTCCTGTCTCTGCCTCCCGAGTACTGGGATCACAAGTGTGAGCCACCACACCCAGCTCTTTATGTCTTTCTGATCAAGATAGAAAAATCTCTGCATCTGTCCTTTCTACAAGCAGCTCTATCAAATAATTTGGTTAATTATGCAGTGTCTGTTGTGGTCTATATTTTCTTCCTAAGATAATTTTCATTCATTTCTTTAGCTTCTAATTCTGTTCTGGGAATACTGCTGCTTTAGCACACAATGCATCAAAATGAGATCTTTCTTGTACCTTCTCTGTGTTAATTCCATTGTTTTATATAACCAACCCTTGTTGCTTTTTTTATTTTTAAATGTTTTTAAACATTTCTTTTTAAAAAGGTTTAGTTTTACAGGTATAGATTAAAACTATTCTTGCATTTACCCTATTTGGTGAGTAGAGGATGGCAAGTTTAGCTGGGTAGGGTGGCACAAACATGAATGCCAGCATTCAGGAGGCTGAGGCAGGAAGATCACTGTAAGTTTATGGCCAGCTGGAGCTACATAATGAGTTCAAGGTCAGCATGGATTCCACAGCAAGACTTAAAAAAAATGACAAGAAGGAAAGAAAATAACAGGAAAGGAAAGGAAAGAAAAAAATATTATAGGTTTAGACTTTTTAAAGAGTTGTAATGAATCCCTAAAAATTCCTTTTACTAATGAGAAATCCTACACTTGTTTGGTTTCGATACCATAAGATCGATCATAGTTTTTATTTAGAGACTCATGTAGAACTTTATTTTTGTAGTTTCAAAATTTTTCAAAATTCAAATGAGCATCTTTTGTTATTTTCCACTCATTGTTTGACTAGTTTTCCAATCCAAATAAATCTTCACCTAGTTCTTATACTCATTTATCTTTATTTTTATTCTCAAAATTTTTTCTTTGGCTTCTATTCTATCTTACAACTTACCTAATTTGTAACATTTTTGTAATATTTTTCTGATATGTTAGTTTTTGTTTTCAAACATGGTCTGGAAAATCTCACGTTCATCCTTCAGTTACCTGCTTTGTTCTTGAATGATCTAACACTTTAAGCAACATGTTAAGTATCAACATGTATAGCATTCATTCAACATATCTCTCACAGGTTCTGTCATGGCTGTGATTATACAGTTTACAAAGCAGAAGTGCACTCCTGGCCTCAGAGCTCAGAGACACAAACACAGCCCTGGGTGCACTGCCGCCCCCTGGTGCCTGCTCTGGTTGCTCTCTGAGGCCCACGAGCTCCACTGTGGTAGAGGCGCCAACTGCGCAGAGAAAAATAAACCAGGAGGAGGACTCAGGAGTGAAGAGGATGTCGGCGGACAACGGGTTATAGAGCGTCCTCTGCTGGCCGGTAGAGCTCAGCCGTGTCTTCTTTGGCTCATTCCTGAGATGCTCAACAAAGTGGGAGGTAGTTACCCGTAGGATAAAGGATCCAATCTCTTCGCGGGGTGGGGGGAGGGGGACTGTTAACATCACTGGAATCTCCAACCCCTTGATACATTTGCTGTCTTTCTTGTCAAGTCACATTTTTCAATGATTTTCGAAAGGGTAACTGTGTCAGTCAGTGTTTTCTCTACAGACAGACAACAATATGACCTAAAACATAAAAGGTAGGAGGTGGAATGGACATATTCAAGGTCACCCTGAACAACTGAGAAACATATTAAGGGCCTGTCTCAAAACAGAATGGGGGAGCAGAAGTAGCTCAGTATGAGAGCACGGGGCATAGTTCTCAGTACCAAATCTTTAAAAAAGTCAAACAATGGAAACAGAAATAAGAATATGAACACAATGCTCTCCTTTCTCTGAAAATAAGACCTAATTGGAAAATAATCATCTTTGAAAGCAAAAATCCCAGCCCATTTTGTAGCTTGATGCTTTGGTGCCTGCCTGACAAGGGCAAGGTCCTGAGTTTGATCCTTGGTGGGAGAAAGAAGAAAGAAAGAAAGAAAGAAAGAAAGAAAGAAAGAAAGAAAGAAAGAAAGAAAGAAAGAAAGAAAGAAAGAAAGAAAGAAAGAAAGAAAGAAAGAAAGAAAGAAA
>PVIC010046568.1:0-14188 GCA_004025085.1 Thryonomys swinderianus
GTACTTCCACCTTATTCCCATTCCCATGGGAATGACCTGCCTCCTTTTCTGTGACCCCCAGAAGTTTGAAACCCTTTCAGCATGATTTTGTCTCCATATTTTTTGTTTCCTCAGGCCCTAATACAAGTAGGCACTGTATAAATGCAGTGTGAAATCACTTAGTAAACTGTACATTCCTCCTTCAATGAGATGTAATGTATTCCTCCTCAAACCACTCCAAAATCTAGCATTAGTTTTAGTTGATTTATTTTTAACCCTTTTTCTATTGTTGTGTTCCTTTCCCCTCACTTAGTCTCCCACAAAGTGTACATTTCTTGGTATTGGGGGTCTTATTTGATTCACAACAAGCAAAAATTGCATACAAGGAATGCACTTGGCAAATGTTTATTGAAGAGAATGAATAGGAACAAAATATATTCCCATGAAATATACTTAGAAAACATCCACATCCATCCCTTAGCTACATGGTCTATGCTAGACTCCTAGGAAGCCCATGCTCTGCTTTCCTGGTTCTGTGAATTGCATATGGTTTGCTTTCCAAAGCATCAGTCATTGAAAGCTTGGCCCACAGTGTGATAAGGTTGTAGGAGGTTTAGTATATGTGCTGCCGAAGCGAGCACGGTTGTAGGAGGTTTAAAAAAAAGGAAGATGGGGCCGGAGATTTAGCTCAGTGGTTCCAGCGCCTGCCTCACAAGCGCAAGGCCCTGAGTTTGATTCCGGTAACCGCAGACAATGCTGGGCATGGTGACTCACGCCCACCAGCCATCAATACCACATACCACAGTGCTGGGCATGGTGGCTCACACCTGTAATCCCAGCACTCTGGAGGCAGAGGCAGGAGGATTGCTCAGTTTGAGGCTTGCCTGGGCTACATAGTGAGCTCAGGGCCAGCGTGGACTACAAAGAGAGACCCTGTCTCAAAAAAAAAAAAAAAAAAAAAGGAAGATGGTTAGGTCTTAAGGGCTTCATTTTCATGTCATTTTGAAGGAATGGGTTAGGTCTGATAGGCATGTATTAATTCAAGTGAGAGCAAGTTGTTAAAAAAACAAGTCCCGTTCCTCCTCAGGTCCTTGTCTTCTTACTTGGATGTAGCAGGTTTCCTTTCTGCTTCTCTGTCATGTTGTGCAGCCAAGGAAGCCTTCACCAGATACACGACCATACTGTGTGGGATTTTCAGACACTAGAATCATGAACCACATAAATCTCTTTTCTCTATACAGTGTCTGGGCTTAGCTATTTTGCAGCAACACAAAAGGGATCAAGAGAGTTAGATAATAACATGCAAATTATAATCATGTTCCTTTCCAAAGCTCTTTGGATATGAGTTTGGCTATGTATTAATAACATAAAAAGAGCTCCTCTGACAGAGGGAACCCAGGGATCCAATACAGTGAAAAGTGGGAACCTGTCTGCAAGGCTCACTTTTCAGACAGAAGAGTTTCATCAGTCAAGTGACTAAGAACAAAGGAAGTCCCAAGAATGATGGGCTATGACCTTGACAAAAGTAGGCCAGTAAGGGTCTGCAGAGAGTTTGGCAGCCAGGGGAATGTGGAGCAGGAAAGGGGATGACTTCTCTCTTGTGTTAGCAGCTGTTGAAGAGCCAGTAGGTGGCTCTTGGGCCAAGAAAGACTGGATTTTAGTATCTTCAAATTCTAGAGCTGTGAAGTGGTTGGCTGGACCTGACGGTGTGATGAATGTGTTACATCACAAGACATCCAGTGTCTTGAGTACTTCGTGCTCTGCTCTGTTTAGCAGTTGAGATTTAGGATGAGGCACCTGTGAAGGGACAGAACATGATTGCTGACTGAAGGTGACCCTAAGAATTTGGTTTGCAGAAGGGAATTCTACATTTCTTCCGGTAGCAAACTTTGAAAGTTGCAGGTAAGATAAGGCCAGTTTCTACCCTGATGCTGTGGTACTTCTAACACATCCTTCAGGTAAGTCTCCTGAACTGCCTAGACTAGTGTGTTCTTAATCTTACCTTTCTACCTGGCAGCTCTGGGCTTTGAGATTAGCACGTCAACACTGCTTTCCACTCTTTTTTGGTATTTGTGCTGCCAATGTGAACACATTTTCCTCTTTTTTCTTGGGCTTTCTCCCAACACATACTAGCCCTTTATGGGGAGCCTTTCCTGTTTATGAAACACAATCAGAGAGTCAGTACTGAAACAGTCCTTCTTTCCCAAGGAATGTCTTTTTTCCAGGTAGTACTGCTGTCCTTGGATCATGAAGAAATCTGTAAATATCTGTAAATCTAAAAAATCTCTATATATCTATTAGCTAGAGATATTTTTTCCAAGCTATGTCAGAATAGAAATGTAGCCTCTTTCAGTTTGCTTTTTCAGTTTGGTGATAGTCTTCAAAAGAAAAAAAAATGTATATTCTCCGTTCTCTAAAATTTCTGTCGTCTATGTCTGTGCCACACAATATTTTTTAAGTGTTATGATCTCTTAGTGGATTCAAATGGGTTTATCCAAATCAATACATGCCATGGGCTTTAGGACGTTCACAGTCGTAGAACGGTTTATTGGAGAGTAGCACATGGGGAATCCATGTCTCCCATCACTCTCCCAAACAGGTATTCAGCTTCTTTCACTCTTCTGTCTGGAGTTTACTGTCAGGATTTTAAAACAGAACTCCTCTAGTTGGAATGTTTCAACCTTGGGCAGTATTTCATGCTAGGGTTATCTACCTGTTTGCTACTCTCATACCACATACCCATCTTCTCTAGCCCCATTCACCTAACAGCCCTATCACAAAATCAAACATTTAATTTTGATATTGTAGGAGTATGTTAATATTAACCCTTGCTGAGTCAAACATTGTAGTTGGATATATTTTCTTCGTAGTAGACTTTTTCGGTTCCCTTTTTTGTGCAGTGGTCCTTCAAGTTAAAGATCATCTGACATATAGCAACTTACGCTATGGCCAGAATTAGTTTGTTTCGTTTGTTCTGTACAGGGGATCAAACTCAGGGCCTTGAAGAATTTTAATTTCAACTTAAACCCACAGTCTTGAGTTATGACTCAGATACTGGTTACTTGTGTTCCCCGATGGCCTCACATACAGATTTAACCCTTAAAGAGTTCTGGAAGGAACATTTCAACATCCTTTCCTGTAGTTGAGAAATCATGGGCCAGTGTCTCTAAGGACCCCGAGATCTGCCTGGAAGAAAGTGTGGCCTAAAATTACACAGGAGAGAGACTTCTAAGGCTAAGTAGGGGAGCCTGAGCTTTCAGTTGACCAACTTGAGTTGCAACCAGCCCTTGCGAATTAATTGAGTTGGTAAGTCAAGGGTCCACTATATTTTCTCATGGTCTCTCCAGCTGCTCCTGAGACCTGGCAAATAACTATTAAGTTATCAGAAATGCCTACTGTGATGAAATATTTATTGATATTACTCACCCAGTATCCACATTGAGTCATTATCCTGTGTTTGCTTTTCTTTTGCTCCAGTTAACATGAATTCATTTCTAGGTCTGAGTGGAATTCTCTTCTTGATTCTTACCCTTGCTGTTTTCCTGTGTTGGGCCTCAGTTTCCTAGCTCATTAAGTACTTCCTTAGTTTATTCCTTTATTTTCTGGGACATATTCTCCAGTGCTTTCTCAAAAAAGGGTGCATAGGTAGACATATGCATCAGTTTTTTAAGTCTATATCTGTAATATTTTTTCTTCTTTGGTGCTGGGAATTGAACCCAGAGCCTTATGCGCACACTAGCTGGTCCTTTGCTCTCATATCTGATTGATAGTTGAGCGTAAAACTTTTGGTCTAACGTGTCTTTTAAAATTTTCCTTAGAATTCTGAACACATTGTTTTATTGTCTTACAGCTTCTAGGCTCCAAATGAAAAATCTGAGACCATGCCGATTAGGATTTTGAAATCTCCTCTAGGATTTTTTTTTTTTTTTGAGACAGGGTCTTGCTTTGTAGTTCAGGTTGGCCCTGAGCTCATTATGTAGCCCAGGCAAGCCTCAAACTCAGCAATCTGCCTGTCTCTGCCTCCCGAGTGCTGGGATTACAGGCATGAGTCACCACGCCTGGCACTGTGGTATGTGGTATTGATGGCTGGTGGGCATGAGTCACCACGCTCAGCATTGTATGTGGTTACCGGGCATTGAACTCAGGACCTTGCACTTGCGAGGCAGGCGCTGGAACCACTGAGCTAACCCTCCGGCCCTCCTCTAGGAGATTTTATTTGGTGCTATTTAAATTTTAGGATACCCTGAAATAAATTTCTAAAAATTTGTTATTCAGAGTTTCTGTGGCCATTTTCAGTCTAGAAACTTATGTTAAGTCAAAGAAATTTTTTCTTGGTATTTTTATTTTACCTTCTTTCCATCTTCTTTGCTCCTCTTTTCTGGAAATCCTGTTATTTAAATTCCTGAGTGGAGGCCAGAGATTTAGCTCAGTGGTTCTGATGCCTGCCTAGCAAACCCAAAGTCCCTGGTTCATCCCTGGTATCCACATACAACAGTACCGGGCGTGGTGACTCACACCCAGCAGCAATCGGTACCACATACCGCAATTCCGAGGTGTGGTGGCTCATGCCTGTAATCCCAGCATTTGGTAGGCAGAGGCAGGAGGATTGCTGTAAGTTTGAGGCTTGCCTGGGCTACATAGTGAGCTCAGGGCCAGCCTAAACTACAAAGCGAGACCCTGTCTCAAAAAAAAAAAAATCCTGAGTGGATCCTCCAATTAAGTTATCTCTATTGGTTTACAACTCTGTATTTTTTTTTGCTTTTTGAGACAGGGTCTTGCTTTGTAGTTCAGGCTGGCCCTGAGCTCATCATGGTGCCCAGGCAAGCCACTGTGAACTCAGCAATCCTCCTGTCTCTGCCTCCCGAGTGCTGGGATTACAGGCGTGAGCCACCACGTCTGGCATTGTGGTATGTGGTGTTGATTGTTGGTGGGCATGTCTCCATGCCCAGCATTATATGTGGTTACTGGGGATCGAACTCAGGTCCTTGTACTTGTGAGGCAGGTGCTGGAACCACTGAGCTAATCCTCTGGCCCACAACTCTGTATTTTTATTTCACCTTCTGGGATAGTTCCTTTCATTTGCCTATACT
This sequence comes from Thryonomys swinderianus, assembly GCA_004025085.1. NCBI lineage: Eukaryota > Metazoa > Chordata > Mammalia > Rodentia > Thryonomyidae > Thryonomys > Thryonomys swinderianus. Next base: position 5,070 of record PVIC010046568.1, read on the forward strand.
CATGTTTTTATTTTTAACCGTTTCTTGACTTTTGAGTATTCTTTTTATGCCACAATAGTATTTTGGTCTTACTTTACAAATGAGATACCAATCAAATGTCTTATTTGACCATTTCTTCTATTTCTTAAATTGTCTCTTTCATCCATTTTTGTTTTTGTGGTTTATCTTCATGACTTTTCTTGTGGGAGACTCTCCACAGATATGTGATGGTTGGTAGCTCTCAATTTACATTTTTAACAGCCTCATTGAGATGTGCCTTCCATATAACATACAATTCACTATTTAAAGCAGGTACTGCTGTGGTAGGTAGTGGCTTCATTACTGTGCAATCATCACCATGATAAGCTTAAGAATAATTTCAAAGATTTATTCACTTGCAGCACATAGCAGCACCTCATTGCTTTTTCTTGTTAAATAATATTCCATTATATAGATGCACCACCTTTTGTTTGGCCATTCATTAGTTTATATATTTGCATTGATTCCACTTTTTGATAGTTGTAACTAATGCTTCTGTGAACATTAATGTGTTTTTACGTGGACATACGTTTTCACTCCTTGAGTACATTAGGAGTAGAACTGTTAGATTATATAATAACTCTGTATGTGATTCTTATGTATATATTTATATTAGTATATATTTGTAGTCCATAATATTACATTCATGGTGGGGGTTGGGTACACATACACTTCCTCATTCTCATGTTATCCACTTTCCCACTCCCTTGTCCCTCTTCCTGTGTTTCTTCCTTTTTCTTGTGCTACTGGGTATTGAACTCCTGCCCTTGTGCTTCCAAGGTGGGTGTGGTACCACTTGAACTAAATCCCTGGCCCTTCCATTTTTTGATTTCTTTCATTTTTACAAAAGTTCTAGTTTTCTGTTTCCTACTGTCTTTTATTTAGCCTTTTAATTTGTTTAGACTTTGGGCTTCTCATAAGAATTCTCTGTTAGATACAAGCCATAAGAAGTCCAATACTGTAGTTTTGTGTTCTGTTACACATTACAGGACTATATGTGAGAGTTACGCAAAGAAAAGCAAAGTCATCCTATTGGAGTTTGCTTTTACCATTATTTGTTTTTAATATTGCAATGTACCTACTCTATATCATTGTTCATTTACCAACCAATTCATTTAATGACATAGTGGCACAATGGAATTGGCATTAAATGAGGAGTGTCTGTAGTATTACACTGTATATAAATATCACATTTTTTCTTTTATTTTGCTATGCATACTTTGGTTTTCTTATATGAGAGAAACGATACGGTATGTAGATTTGTATGTATGATTAATTTTACTTTTCAGTTTTTGGGGTACATCCATTTTCCTACAAGTACAATCTTAATGGACCTATCAAAGAGTTTTCCAAATTGCTAAGTGTTTTACACACCTACCAGCATTATATGAGGGTCTCAATTGTTCGACACCCTTGCTGGTAGTTGTTAGTATCTGTCTTTTTAATTACAGTGATCTTAGTAGATCTCAGATGATATTTCATTGTGGTTTTAACATACTCTGATGACTGATGATGTGGATAATCTCTTCATGTGTCTATTGCATGTTTATCTACCTTGGGAACATATCTCTTCATACAGATATTTTGTCAAGTTTTAATTGTGTTATTTGCTTTTTCATTATTGAGTTATAAAGGTTATGTGTATACCCTAGATGCAAGTTCCCCTAATCAGGAAATATGACTACAGATATTTTCTCTTATTCTGTGTATTGTCATTTCAGTTTCTCAATAGTATCTTTAAAACATATAAGTTTATAATTTTGATGTTTTGTGTGTGTGTGCACATATGTGCATGCATGTGCGTGCACATGTGTGTATGTATGTATGTGTTCGGTGTCCTAAGAAGTTTTGCCTAACCCACAATCATAAAGATAGTCTCCTATATGTTTTCTATAGTATATCATTGAAGTCTATCAAATCCAAATAAACTGACTAGATAGATAGGCAAAGCAATTGGACTTCAAAGACTCACTTTTAAACAAACTGTCTCTTATTCTTCCTCTCACCAACTCCAAAAAGCAGTGTCACTGTTCGCCAGCATGACTCTAAAGCTGAATTTAGTAGATCAGTCAATTTTGGTGATTATAAAAGATAACTGCATTTGTAACAAGACAGTAGTATATTCACAAATTTTCTCAAAATTATCTATTAAGTCTGTTGAGCTATGAAATGACTACTTTTGAATTCTCTTATGTTTTATTTCATTGTAAAATTTCTAAAATGACATATAAATTATATCACCTAGAGATACTCTAATTTTATTATGTTTCTTGTATAAAATCGGGACTCCATGAAAAAAACATTATTGAAAGTCGAAGCAGGAGGACGATAGGTAGAAAATGTAATAGTATATAGTTATAATTTTAAGTGGTTTTACTGACTGTATTACAAGATCTTGATTTAATTTATTGGTAAACTCTGGGAATGGAAAATGCAAAATAGGAGATTTTAGCTATTTGTTTCATCAAAATTCTTCATTAAGAAAGTTTCAGATAACTCTGAGACTTAGCACAGGTAAACTGGTAAGTTGGCCTTGACCCATTGCCTAGGTCTTAGATTGCTGCTAGAAATAGTTTTCAGTTGGCAGGAAGGTGTTGTTGCTTGTCTTTTCAATAATAGTTGAGACATGATCAAGAAAAGAACATGTTCCCATTATACTGGAAAATACAGAAGTAAGGTGTTTTCTCCCTAAAGGAGGAAAATAGTTGTTTGATCTTGTTTGGGCTCTTTTTGATAATTACAATCTGTCTTGTTTTGTGTCAGTTTAAATTACTTTATAACTAGTATCACCTATTAATTTATTATCCATTAGTTATTTTTAAAAAATGGTCTGACCAAGTTTTTAAAAACCTCAGATAATAATAGTAATTTGAAAAGGCCTTTATAGTACATTATTCACTATATTATGATTACAGAAATATTTTTTCCCATAGAACCAAATACTGAACTTAGAGAAGCAAATATATTACTGTCACTTACATTTTTTAAAGTAAACCTTTCACAGGCTCCAGTCTGGTGGATTGACTTTTAATTTTGTTCAGAATATGTTACTTCTGATACCTAACTGCTGGTATTTCTTACATCCTAAATCTCCTGTTTCTTAGAATCATTTTAATTTTTGTTGGATTAGCTATAAATTAGCAGTGCTTGCTAGACTTTCTGAGTTCTAGAACATCCAAATGGCTTTATTCTTCTTGCCTATTCTATTAATATTTTTCCAGGTATGGAATTCTAAATTCAGAACTTTAGAAAAATCATCCCAAAACAGACTTTACCGTTTTGTATTAACATGCACTAATAAAAAGTGAATTTACAGGTTTTTATATTGTTGCTACATGTGAAATGTCTGATGTTTGCCTGAATCACAGTTATTTGTACCAGTTGTTTTTTGCTGTGGAGACATTTGAGGGTTTTTTGGGTAGTAAAATAAGATATTTTCACAGCTATACATCTAAATATGTTTTTATTTTACTTTGTTTTTGTATGTTCTGTGGATCAAAACCCAGGGCCTATGTAAATCAGGTAAATTCTGCCATTGAACTGTATTTCCAACTCTTAGATAAATGTTGTAAAGTCATTCTTGACATTCTTGAACTTAGTAGGACCTACTCTGTTCTCAGTTCGATATATTTCCTACTTCCATTTCTCAATTATTTATTTCCTTCTAGTCACTATTTCCTTCTTCCTTTTTTTTTTTTTTTGCAATACCAGGGATCAAACTCAGACCTTTGTGCTTCCAAAGTAGGCGCGGTACCATTTCAGCTAAGTCCCTGGCTCTATTTCCTCTTTTTAACTAACTCCAGTTGAAGTGGCCACTGGCCTTCTTGATATCCTCCACAGCTTTGGTCTTAGTCACCTTCTTGTAGCCAAAGCATAATTTCCAAAACCCAAAAATTGAAGGAGGGAGATTTATTTTGGCTCATGGTTTTTAGAGGTTTCAGTCCATAGTTGACTAGCTCCATGGCAGAGACCGCATGCAGAGGACACAGTGGGGCAAAGTTGGTCATTGGAAGTGGCCTGGAAGCAGAGCGATGAGAGGAGCAGGTAGATACACCCTTCTAGGCCACGTCCCCAGGAACCTGCCTGTACTGGGCCCCAGCTGCAAAGACCAAGTCAGCTGTGAACTCGTCGGTGAGGTGATCCACTGCCATGATCCAGTCCCTTCCAAACACACGAAGCTTTGGGGACACCTCAAATCTAAACCTCAGTCTTTCTGATCTCTCACTCCATTTATTTATTTACTTATTTATTTATAATTGAATTCTTTATTGGAACATTTTATATACAGCTCACAATCACACGCAACACTGGGGAATTTGTACCAGTATATGACACAAGTTAATTCTCATTTTTACCCACATCCCTACCCACCCACCCCCTATGTACATGCTCTTTTATTTTCTTTCGGAATCATATTTATTCTTTCCCCTCATTATGTTCCCACACCAAATTCCCTTTGGTTATTTCCTATTTTGCAAAAATTATTATACATTCTAGAACTCATTTACATCTACAGATTCTCATACCAAAGAAAAGATCTGGTATTTGCATATTGTTACTTTTTAATAGATAACGTTAAATACTGGTTGAGAACAATATCCCTCATGTCAGATCCCTGGCTCTGAACATTGGCTCTACTCTCTATGAGCTATGTAATGGCGGCGTGTTACTCTCCCTCTGTGTATGTAGCAATACCTCTATGTATATAACAGTCGTTCTTCACTCAGAAGTTGTCAGGATTTGCCAGGCACGGCCGTGTATCCTTGTAGCCCTAGCACCTCTAGGAAGGAGGACTACAGTCTGAGACCAGCTTGGGAAATTGGAGAGACACTGTCTCAAAGAAACAAACGAACACATAATTAAATAAGTTACTATAACTGACATCCTTCAGACAGCCTGACATATACTTTGCTACTCTTACTTCCTGTTTGATTCTTTTCCCTGTACATTAAAGAGTTCAGAGTTTACCTCCACACCATCCTCTTGTCTAGTTATCCATTTCACTGTTAATCCCACTTACTCCATTTTCATTTGTGCAATTGTAGGTTTGATCGCAACAAGCTCCTGTTTTCCAAGTTCCATTTTCACAGCAGTCTGTTCCCATTTCGGTTACAAACTCTTTAATTCTGATTTTGTTAAAGTCTAAGTTCTTAGTTGTTTGCCAGATTTTCATCTCTCTCAGGGGGTTTTTCTTCGTTTATCTTAGTCTCTACTTTTGCTGGTATTTGTTTTCTTTGAGTGCCTGGTGACACGTGCCATGCTTGGTCTCCTTTGTAGTTTTTCAACGGTGTTTCCTCTCCCCCTGCCCAGCCCTGTCATCAGTGGGCCCACACAGGAAAGCAGAAGCCATTCCAGTCTTTTAAACATCAATACAAGTCAGATTTAATGAGAGACGCTTTTAAAGATTGTTAGAGATTCTGTAGGAAAAAAGCTTAAATTCCTCAAAGATCATGAACTCTAGGAAGCTGAGTTTTGCTCCCTGGTAAAGAACCAAAACTTTACCAAAGGCCAGGTTTGATGTACTGATGAAGTCTCTGCCATGAGAGCCCCGTTGCTTGAGCAGGAACCCAGGAATTTGATGTAGGTGTTTGGACGTTCTGTCTGCAAACTTACATGCGTTTGAGGCCTTGGCAAGCCCTGTAGTGCATGACACACGTGGGCCAGGAGGTATAAAGAAGGGTGGGAGGAAGTCTGCAGACTGCAGGCTCAGCCAAAGGCACTCACTTATAATTTTTATAAATTATTCTGTCTAACAAAACTGACTTTCAACTAGACTGCATGTGCTAATTTTCACCTCTGAAAAATACTTAAGGAGTTATTCTATTTTTTTTTTCCAAGACAGGGTCTCGCTTTATAGTTCAGGCTGGCCCTCAGCTCACTATGTAGCCCAGGCAAGCCTTGAACTCAGCAATCCTCCTGCCTCTGCCTCCCGAGTGCTGGGATGACAGGCGTGAGCCACCACGCCCAGTCTTAAGGAGTTATTCTAAAGAAAAATATTTCATGTTTGCTGTCTAGCACATTTCACAGAAAAACATATTCATGGGATTAACATAAGTAATTATATCCTATTTTGTCTGTATTATCATCATACAGCGTGTTTTGGTCATACTGATCTAAGTATTCACTTGTTAGTTCTGTTAAGGGCATAGGAAAACAGTTCTGTTACTTCTAATGCTTTGTAGTTTGCTTCCTGTAGCTGTGACAGACATGAGCAAGAGTACCCTGATGATCTGGATGCTTTCCAGGGGTGAATATCACTTTTCAGACCATAAAAGGACCTTCAGGTTTTTGGCAAATGTACTAGAGCTGACTGAACCGAAGAGGGACTGACTTTGTGCTGACCGAAGCAGTTGAGAAAAGGAAACAAGAGAAAGCAAAGGGGGACTTGTCACATAATCAAACATTTTCTCACACACTTTTAAATTCATGGAGGAAGAAACTTACACCAAAACCAAGAAATTTTCTTCAATGTAGAGAAAGGAACTGAATGTTTGTGTGTGCAACATATACCAGCACCAGACAATGCTATTAGGTTTTGCTCAGAGTAACCACATAAAGCAGACATCGTAGTCCATGTGGTTTAGAGAGTTTAAGCAACTTGACTAAACAGGTATTAAAATGGTACCATGTCTGATTTTCAAACCTAGATCTGTTTGACTCCAATGTAAGTTCTTTCTTCTGTACCATTCTACCTCTGTGAAGTCAGAATTTGGTGAGTAAATTTCACAAAGCATCAGGGAAACTATCAACAAAAGAGCATTTTCAAAACTGTCAATTTGCCCAAACACTAAAATGTATTAGCGTTTTGTACATTTTTTTAAAATTGCAAGCAGAGCAATAATTGGATAGACGTCTTCCAGCTTCCACGCGTGTGGTTACGGAGCCAAGGCAGGCGCTGAAGGTCACCTGGCAGTCTTCGGCCGATCCACAAATAGAGTCATGATGACTCATGTGCGTGTGTTGTTTTTTTTTTTAATTCTTTACTGATACAATTTATATACATCTCACAATCACACATAACATCGGGGAATTTGTACCAATATACGACACAAGTTAATTCTCGTGTTGTTGGCTTTTAACACACACACTTGTGCGCGCACCCTGGGCTGTAGTCCCCAGTGACTTAACACTTCTTCTGATGTTGACAGCTACATCTAAAGTCTCAGCTAGGAGTAGGAGGCTGCCAAGAAGTCCAACAGTAAGCGGGCAGCAGGGTAGACAGAGCAGAGCAGGCCTTCAGTAGGCGGCAAAGCAGCAAGTGCTGGGACGGCCATGCTGACCAGCTCATGGAGTAACTGTCGGTGGGCAGTCGATGCTCTGCTCATAGTAAGTAGTCAGTTCCCGAGAGCTGGCATCTCACCCTGCTGCCCAGTTGTAACCCTTTGCAAGATCAAAACAGTGATGCGTTTATGAGCACGTAGTTGACATAACCCACCACTACTAATTGCTGCTTAGTGTGAATCTTGGGCTTTTGTCTTTCTGCCCACCTTCTGATCTCTTAGTTGGTCCATTAGAAGGGTAGTGGCTGTGCAGAGCCTGAGCTGGTCCTGCTCTCTGCATCTGCCAGGGAGGAACTGGAAGTCAGCAGCCACTATCCTATGGAAACCACATTTAGAGTTTTCCATTGCTGTGTCGTGCTCTGAATGTAGTACATCCGGGAAGCTCCTCCTAATTATTAATTTTAAATAAAAACCTCCAGCTGTGTGAATATGCCATCTTGTGGCTTCCTCCAATCTGTGGTCCTCAGACTCTGGTGCACATGAGAATCATCTTGGAACCTGGTACAGCCCAGCTTCTGGCTCCACCCCGAAGGCTCCATTCACCGAGGCTGAGGCGGGGCCTGGAGGCCGCATTCTCGGCGAGTCTCCACCGGGGCCAGTGCTGACCTGCTGACCGGCACTCCGAGCACTGCTGCTCTCGTCGGACACTTCAGAGACGCCCACAAGACAGAGGCCTGGACAGGTCTCCAGCCCCGGCCTTCCAGAAGCTCCATGTGACAGTCAAGGGCCTCGTGAATAAACAAAAGGAAACACAGGGCTCCTTGCTTTCCCTTGAGGTGGGCAGAAATGGGGAGGCAACCACAGCGGCCTGTCGCTGGGTGTTTTCCGCAGTCCCTCAGCAAGAGCCCAGCCCGGCCCTGGGAGCTGTGCAGGAGGCCGCTTCTCCCGCAGCCCGAGCACATCAGTGCATGGGAGCCACTGCTCTGGGCCGCCCTAACTCAGCAGTCAGAGTGACCTTTCCCCGGCTGCGCTTCTGGTGATAGGTGTAACTTCACCTTCAGTTACAAGAAACTACATGGGAAGATCCCTTTACCCTGCTGCGCTTTGTCCAGGCTCCTCTGCTTGGCATCGTTTTGCAAAATGTCACAGCCACGTTATTAATATTGATCTTATGTACCTATTTTATTCAGATTTAGATGTGCGTGTGTATGTATGTGTGTGAAGTTCTAATTCTGTGCAGTTTTGTCGTTTGAGTAGGTTCACATGCCCAGCCCTAGAGTCAGAATTCAAGTCCCCACAATGCAAGATCCTTTAGTTTTATGACCGCATTCATTTCCTTCCTTCAGAGTCACACCTGATGTTTTAATCCCCAGCCACTGACAACCACTAAACTGTCATTTCTGAAGGTTTGTCATTTCAGAAATGTTATATAAGTGAAGCCAGGTGTGGTGGCGTGCAGGTGATCTTGTGCTCTGAGAGGCCGAGGCAAAGGGATCAAAAGATTAAAGCAAGTCTGTGTAAGTCTTAGCAACGTGGCAAGATCATCTCTCAAATGTTTAAAAAAATTTTTTTCTTTAAGGCTGGGAATGTAGCTCATTGCAAAGACCCTGGACTTAATTCCCAGTTAAAAAAATTAAATATTCTGTAGATGAAATCATACAGTATGTAAGCTTTTAGAATTGTCTTTTTTATTCAGCATGCCTTAGAGATTCATCCAACTAGTTCATGTGGCTTACTTGTCACCTGTAGATCCTCCTCAGTGAAATAGCTGTTCCTGTCTTTTCCTTATTTTCTCCCCTCCCTACTTTTTCTTCCCTTCCTTCCTTCCTTCCTTCCTTCCTTCCTTCCTTCCTTCCTTCCTTCCTTCCTTCCTTCCTTCCT
>PVIC010046569.1:0-14190 GCA_004025085.1 Thryonomys swinderianus
TCACTGTATTATATAAAATCTTGCAGTGACTTTATTTTGTTCATGAAAAAAGGTAAAGCTCAAAAGCTCACGTTCAAAGGAGTGGAATTAGTCACTTCTAGGTTATAATACATACACAACACATATCTGCACACAAACACACAGAGTTTACAGTTTATCTATACTGGATTTTTCTTTCTTTCCAAATAAGTCCCATCTGTTTGTACCTCTGTCATAGTTGCTTCTGCTTTTCTCCTACCAAGAAAGCCCTTGTTATTTAAATAAAATATTACTGGTTCATTAAAGCATATTTTATATAAATTATTTTAAGTGTATTAAAGAGTAATTTCTCCTTCATATATACATGAGTTTACTATTTATAAATTTCTCTTAGATCTTGATGCTGAAGCCTTTAGTATCATGGCATCTGTCATCTTTGAGTAATACATAAAAATTGGAATAGTGTTTTATGAGCAAACATACCTCACAAAAAGTAATCTCCACTTCTCTCTCAATGAAGAGAGTCCATTTCTGCCTTGCTATCTCTTTGATACATTTTATTTTTCTATTAAGTTTTCCGGTACATTTTAGGTAAACATTATGATCACATTCATCATTGGGATTTTGTACATGTACATAATATATCTTGTGTCATGCTTTTTCCCATTCCATTCCCCTCTTTTCCAATTCTCCATTAAACTTTGTTAAAATAAACATCCTAGAACTCAAAAAAAAACTTTACACCTCTCTTTAAAGTTGTATAGATATAATTTATCACCAAAAGAATACATTGTATCTATTTTATACAGAGGATGTTCAGAAGGATGCAGTATTTTATGAATAAAGTTCAACTGGTACTTAAAAATGGCCAAATGTACCCATGACAAACTTAAATGAATAGTGAATGTAATGTTAATATGGCAAGAAAATGTCACTGAATGAGTGCTTACTAAGTTTTAATAATGTCAGTCATGGAACCAGAGAATAATATTAAGGTGTAAATACTGTGATATGGTTCTTCTAACTTCTAAATTCTTGGTTTTCAAGTGACACAAAATCAATTGGAGCCCGATGGCTGTTTGCTAAGTTATATAAAATGAATTTGGTGAATTAGCTGAGAACCTATTGGCTCTATCTTTAAAATAATGGATATGTTTGAAAGGTCTGATTTGTTTCCCATTATTTGGCCAAGGCTAGCAATGTAGCTAAAAAGTAGACTGTGGAAGGTGTCTTGTAATAAACTAACATTACTCTGAGGGTTTTTTCTTCTTATAACTAAAACATTAGAATATTATGTTGTAAAATATATTTATTAATAAGGTATGAGTTATATTATAAATAAACAATAGTACAGCCTGACCATTTTATTAGGTTATACTCTGTTATTATAGATTTGTAATCTACAGAACAATTCTGTGAATTCCACTATATGCTCATCTCTTCATGAGGATATGTCTTTCAATTTGTAGACCTCTTTTTGATCCTGTTGCTGATGAAATCATAGTTAGACAGTTCCTTTCTTTCTAGTACACCCTAATTAAAGCAACAACTATCCCTCTCCCTAAATTATTTGAATCAGATTGCTTCTTACCCAGGAAACCATTGTATCTCCTAATTAGCTCTAGAATCACTCTTCAGCATCTGCCTCAGAGATCTTAACTCCTGTTGCTCCTATTGGGTTTGTTCCATGGGATACATATTCAGACAAAATAAATCTTTGTTCTAAACACTGACCTCACTACTGTGTTTCAGGTTCCAGGCTCTTACTTCATCCCTCCACTCCCTTCCTAGCCTTTAAAACTCTAATCGTATGTAGAATTCAGTTGTATCCTCATCACCTGTAGATGTTTTTCTAAATTCACTTTCTCATCTCTGTCTGTCACAAAATCTTCTAGATTCTGACAAAGGCCTCTCTTTAATATTTTCTGAGCTGTTGTTCCCTAGGTGTGAGTTCCAAAGAACTGAAGCACTGCATGCATGCGAACATCCACCGAGATGCTGAATGCTTGCTTTATTCCAGGCTTTCCATAAAGACTTTGGACACATATATTTTTTCAAATTGAATGAAACTCTATAAGGGAGTTGGTTTGCTTTTGTCATTGTACAGATAATAAAAATAAGAAACCAGAGAGTTAGCGTAACATCTTCAAAGTAGGGGGCAAGTGTTGGAAGTGGATTCTTCGGCCAGCCATCTGGCTTTAGTGAAAACTCTTAAGCCACGGCAATTTATATCTGTACATTTTCACTGCCTGAGTGCTATGACTTTGTTACATTTTCCCATTCATACTTCACCTCAGCAGTAGAATTCGGATTATTTCTTTTAGTTTTTTTCTTTTATTTTTGAGGAATTTCTATGCTGATTTCCATGTGGTTGTACTAGTTTACACTCCCTTTAATATAGCGATAGGTTTATTCTGGTTCTCCTGGAGACTTGCCAGCATTTGATATTATTTCATTTATTGGTGACACTATTTGTAGATTAAAGTTGAATCTCAGGATTGTTTTAATTTGTATTTATTTAATCACCAGAGATGTTTATGTATTTTATTGTCCATTTGTACTTCTGAGAAATGTCTATTTCAATTGCCCATTTTTTAAATAGGTCTTTTCTTTTGGGGGATCTTTTTTGTGCTGCTTATATGTTCTATATATTAGTTCTCTGTCAAAGGAATTGCTGACAAAATTCTCCCCCTATTTTATGTTAACTTTTTCTCTCTTAATTGTTTCCTTTGTGTGCAAAACTTTTCATTTGCTTTTTAATTTGATGTGGCCCCATTTGGTGATTCTTGATGCTATTTCTAGTGCAATTGTGATTCTGTTCAGATTAAATAAATTAGTTCCATTTCTACAAGTACAGTGTCTACACAATAGAGTCTCAAATACATCATTTCTTAGCCTGCTAGCTAGAATTTAAGCAGAATGTGTTTGTCTCTCATCAAATTTTGGACTGAAGTTTTCCCCATGATTTTTCTGTGAATTTCAGAAGATCAAAAAGAACTCTATAAAACTCTGAAGTTGATGTTCTATCCATTAACAAACCACACACTACATGTCTGCCTTTGCGCTAGCTGCTGAATTACAGAAGGTTGACAGGAATAGCTATTCCACTAGAGAAGAGTATTAAGCCAAATATAGACAACTGCTTGTTTCATTAAAATTAAATGCTATGAAAATATAGTTATAATTTTAATTATAATTACATTATATTTTTCAAAACTTATCTGAAGGAGATATACAGAGAGGTATGTAATTTCATAATAATGATATTTAACTTTGATAGTTGAGAAAATCAGAAAAGTATCCCTCGAGAAAGCAAGGCTTGAGCCTGAGAGGATAATGGACACTGGCTAGGTGAGAGAGATGAAAATCCATGGTGTCACTTGAGACAAGAGGACACAGTTTGATCAGACCCAGAGGTGAATGGAAGTTGGGACCTTTGAGGAGCTAAAAGGAAGGCCACACGGTTGGACTGCTGTAAAGTTAGCAGGGACACAGTGCTGGCTAACATGGGAAAAGTGGGAAGATAGCAGTTCACATAGGACTTTGAACCCTATTAACAGACTTCACGTTCAGCGTTGTGTGTTCCATGTCCTTGTTATTCCTCTCTGTCTCCATCAGCCTTCTGTGTTTCCTCATCTGATTTTACTTTCAAGAGTTAAGTGATAAACTTTGCATTAGTGCCTGAAAAGGGTTGGAAAGTAATATTTTCCATGGCCTTTGTATTGTAGTAGGAAACAGTGCTTATGTTTTGTTTAAGCTGACCAAATTGAGAGGTAATTATTGCCACTTATTCAGAAGGCCTTTAGCTGTCTGAGCAGAAGGGCAGCCGGTTTGGAGGTAGTAATGTTATGACACCAGCAGGAGCCTCCCCCAGTCAGTGGTGAGTTGATAATCATTAATGAAAAGAGTTCTTTCTCTCAGATTTTTCCCTTTGCATGTTTCATCCAAGTTTCTCATCACCATAAGGGTGCTGGTGATGGTAAAAAGGTGTCGAAGGAGATATGTAAAGCAGATAGTTAAAGAATCCTTAATGATGGCTCTGTGCATGTGTATTAATAGAGAAGACAATTTTGTCTGGTAAATTTAGTAAGGAATTCTTCAATTAGTAGCTAGCATTTCTATCCCATAAATAAATAAAACAGGTGAAACACCATACAGAATTCTCCCACTTGTTTTTTACTGCAAGGAAAAAACCCACACTATCTATATCTTTCTTCACCTATCATGAATCACATGGTGCTTGAACCTGCCACTTGAAGCCATGATTAATAACATGCTTAATTGCTTTTCTTTCTTTGCTCACAGCTGGCAGATGGAGTCCTGTAGATGTTATTGAGCCACTTTGGTATTTAGGCTGCAAAGAAATGGTATTACAGTGTGTGGTGTTCTCTTTTTTTGATCCAAATACCCTGAAGACAAAGCAGAATTCTTGAAAATTTATCTTTGTTTCCTCTTTTGTCTCTGCTACCCTCTTAATTTTTATGCCAGTACAGTTGGGATTTGAGTCCCAGTGTAAAGGTGATCTTGAGGTTTTCAGCTTGTTTCTGTTCAATTCACAGTTGTAACTTAGAAAATAGCTTTTGGAGAGATAATTGGTATAATATGAACTGCTTGTTTTGAGAAGAGCATTCACTGGCATTGTTGCTTTTTTATATTGTATAATCAAAGCAGGTATTTGTCATTCTTTCTCCATATTTTAACATATCCACTTACAGGTTTTGGAACTACCAGTTTTACTTCTCTCTTTTGATAGTGTTTGCTTTCAATTTGAATATAAGTACTGTGTCTTCATTACCGAATGCTCATTTTCTATTCAGTTCAGGGGACTCTGGGATTGAAACAGTTATAAGAAGGAGTCTCTGCCACAAAGATATGCAATATCTAAGAGAGGTGGATTCAGTGGTATCGGAGGTGAAGCCATGATCCTTGCTGATGACACCTGCTGGGGAATTCTGAGGGACAGTTTAGTCGCACAGATCCTATTAACCTGAAGTGACAAGGAGCAGACAGGTTGAGAAACACTGAGCAGACAGAGTTAGCTTCTAGGGATGATGTTTGCTGAGCAAAAATTTTTATTTGGGGAATGTTTAATTGCCTCAGTGAAACAGAAAAAAAGTGTTTAAAATCTATTTTAGAAATGAAGAGCAGTTTGGGGTATTTTATAATTTTAAAACAATATATTATAATATTGGTTTGATAAAACATTTTCTTTTCTTTTTGGAAAAAAAATTAATAGCACAGACTGCCAGGTCCTTAAACTTCTCTCTTCCCCACATCTTGTTTCTCTTTTACCCTTCCCTTCATTTCTCCTCCTTCTTTATTTCTTTGATCATATTCTTCTAAGTTTATGATTTCTCTGAAGTTTACACATCTTACTTTTAAGATGTCAATTCATTTTACAAGATTTAGAGACTCCCTGTTTCTTAGATAGAGTTGAAGCCAATTATGAATTGGCGAATCTAAGTTTTATTTAACAATACTAATTTCATAGCAAGCAAAGGAGCACTTACACAGAACCCCAAGTTAGTCTATGGCATCTCACTCGATGGGAGGCAGCAATGTGAAGGTCTCCTGGAGTGGGAAGAACACAGACAGCCAGTTGCCTTGTTCTGTAGGTAATAGGTGCTCTGGGTGAAGGGGAGGCCCTCTCTGACCTTCTGTTTCCAGAAGGACATGGTCACCCACAATGTGCTGCAACTGATGGCCTAGACACTCAGTGGTATCTGCAGGCCAACAGCACCCAAATGTGGTGGATCAAGTGTGAGGACTTCTGGAGCAAAGGACCTGAGTGATCAGAGGCTTCGCTGTAGTCAGCAACACCATCAGTGTGTGTCTGAGACAGAAGTGGTTCCCTAGCCCATTAGCAGTGTCTGAGCTCGAAATTCTGTAGGTGACTGATGATTTGTATAGTTTTTTTTTTTTTTGAGACAGGGTCTCACTTTGTAGTTCAGGCTGGCACTGAGCTCACTATGTAGCCCAGGCAAGCCTGGAACTCAGCAATCCTCCTGTCTCTGCCTCCTGAGTGCTGGGATTACGGGCATGAGCCACCACGCCCAGCCGTATGTGTATAATTTAAGCATAGTCTGTGTGTGGCTGTTGACCATTGAGAAGAGTAAGAGCAAAGGTGTGATAAATGATATTTAGAGTCATTCATGGGATCACAGTGTCACTCCTTTCAGTCAAGCTTAGCTTTATAATCAAATTCAAGGTTTTAAATTATATATATATAATTTTAAAATATATATTATATATAAATGTATATTATATATATTATATATATATTTATATATAATATATATATTTCCATCACAAACAATCCACTGACACATGGAGCTTACCTACAGTGCACACCTAGCCTGCAAATATGGCCCTCCTTCCACCTACACTAAATTTCTCACTTCTGTTGTTTGGTGTCTGGGTTTTATTTTTACATCCCTAAATACTATGCTTACATTATCATCTTTGATTTTCAATTAGGTTAATTTTGACTTTTCATTGCAGAAGCTTCTGGAGTTTCTTTTACTATCCTCATTTACCAGCCCTTATTACACATAGAATCTTCTCCACTCTCTTCTCCCAGTGTACATAGACTGAAATGTGGTCTGATAAATGGAATGTGTAGGGCATATTGGCTCTACGAGCTGAGCAGCAGATGCACTATGATATCTTCTAGAACTGATTTCTCTATCCTGCTCATCTTCTTTTATCCTTTATATTAGTTGTCCTACTTTTCATATAAAATAATGTATTTACTGATCATTAACTTTAGTCCCATAGTGCTATCCATTTTGTAAATATTCCCTCAATACAATCAGATAATTTGAGAATGTGTCAGTTTATCAGATTTTGGAGATACCCTTCTGAAACTTTTTGGAGATGCCCTTCTGGTCACCCAGCACCTGGTGGGAAGGTTACTATAGCAACAAGCCTCTCTGGGATTCCATTTATCTTTATTCTGTTAAACCTTGTATTCCATGTATCCCATAAATTCATTTTTCTGGATTTATTTTTTTCACTTTTTTGAGCAATAACCTATACTAGCTATAAAGAAAGGGGTGACTGGAGTTAAATTTTTGTCTGAAATAATTGTTTTCTATTTTCGTATGTAAAAATAGCAGCAGATCCATGTTGCCTTTAGTTCTTTGTAGAATTCTTTGTCATGCCTCATTTTTCATAAATGTTGCATTTGAATACCCAGTTTCTAGGACAGAAATAAAGGTAATAACAGAACCTATCACCAAGATTTTTGTGAAGATTTAACAAATTACTTCAGCACTTACTCTGGCCATAGCCTTTATTAATCTTTTAAGAAGTTTTACCTTTTAAAATTCTTTTGAAGGAAAATTTGGGGAATGGTTTTTGGAATATTTTCTTTGTTTTATTGTAGGAAATTTCTGTTTCTGAGCAGCACTCTAAATTTTATACCTTTCTGGTTTACCTTTTCACCTTTATTTTTAATCCTACTTTATAAGATTCATCCTTAATTCTGTTCTGTAGCCCTTTTCTTGAATTTTAATTTTCTCATTATATTTTAATTTCTAATCCTGTGCATGTTTTGTATAGCATTCTGTTCTTGGTTCTTAGGTGCTATGTCTTATTATCTGAGGATAATAATAATTCAAGCTTGTGTTTGTTCTGACTTCTTTAAAATAGAAACTTTTCTCAAGTAACAGTGAAGTTTACGTGCTGCCTATGTCCTCTAATTATTGGCTTTACATCTTAGATTGTCTCACCACAACCTGCTTCCTTTCACTCTCAAGGCTTCAGGTAGATACAACCTTTCTATTATTAATTAATTAATTAATTAATTAATTTTTATTAGTTTATTTTTGCAGTACCAAGTATTAAACTCCAGCCCCTGTGCTTGCAAGGTGACACGAGCTAAATCTCTAGCCTCCAATACAAACTTAAAAAAAAAAAAAAAAAAAAAAAAACAATCCCTGGTCTCCCATGTGAAACAAGAATCAGTAGATATTCATTCATTTACAAAGAAAGAAATTATTGTTATCTGAGTTTTTTTTTTTTTTTTTCTTTTTGAGACAGGGTCTCGCTTTGTAGTTCAGGCTGGCCCTGAGCTCACTATGGTGCCCAGGCAAGCCGCCTGAGTTTTTTGTTTTTATCTGATTTTTAGTTACAACTTTCATTACATGTTTATACTACATAACGTTTACATTCCTTGTGTGTAGTTGGTACACAGACATACAATTATTTTTATATATACTTGTTTGTATTTTTATTTATTATTTATCTTCCTTCACTTCATACAAGGTCTATGAGTGCAGGAACTTTGTTTCTTTCATTTTCAGCTATATTTCTAATGAATACTACATAATAGTAACAGTGACATTTGTTGAGTGTAAAAGAGTTCCACACCATAAAAACTGTTTATCCAAGGCATATGATACAGTGTTATAAGTAGAAAATCACTTAATTTCCCTCCAGTACTCATTCTGCTAAGCTAAACAATGACTTTCTTTCCCATGTATTAAATATCTATCAGGTATGAAACTACTTAGTTTATTTGTTTTCATGGACAAACACTAAGGCTGATTTTACATTTACAACTTTTTAAGTTATCATCTAATAAACGAGTCATACTGGAGTCTTATAAAACCTTGCAAATGTCTGACAATTCTCCTACATTATTCTTTTGTCCTCACCCTTGTTCACTGTTTTCCACTCTTGCATAGAAAGGTGACTGCATAGCATATAGTCTAAACCAGGAAACAGTTGAAAAGGGTAGTCTGGTTAGTAGTAATTTCCTCTATCCAACAAGAATAGAATGCACTGCCTTTAGACCAAAGGGCAGAGTACACTGCTGTCCTACTTTAATCCTAAAGTAGTCGGAGAGAGGAGAGATATAGATAATATTTCATTCAGGGAGCACAGTTATAATTTGGCACTAAGGTGCTCAGCGTGGAAGAGGCACACTTGCTAGCCTTCTCCTGCATGTGTAACTTTGAGGCTTGCTTGGAGCAGCCCTTTGTACGCAGGAACCTATCTCTGAAGTTTCGACACAGATGTTGTCTCCTTTGCCTGATTGCATGTCTTCTAGTTTAGCATCTGCATTCTCCCCTTTACTTCCAGCTTCTTCCTGCTAGATATCAGTGCATCAAAGGTAGGAAGCTCCCTTGGGCTGGTGTAATGATTAGGATAGTCACTGCTTTTCCCCTGTGTTACGTCACCTTTTACCTTTAGTTTCACCCATCATTTAGCAGGCACTTTACCTTTCCATGGCGCCATTTCTTTTCTCTGCTGACTTCAACCGATGTTTTGCCTTTGAGGCTTCTTTAGCCATAGGCTAGGTACAAATTGTGTACAACCAGATTTTCCCTTACTCTAAAAATACCTATCAAACTAGCTATTTCCCTGAAGGTCTACTCACTAGGATTAGTAGGTCAGCATTTTTCTCCTTTTATACTCTTTCTCTCTCTGTCTCTCTGTTTGTCTCGTCTGCGATTCACTTAAAGCATCCTGAAACTGTCTTTAGTATTTTAGGATATGGTTTAGTGGGCATCCGTGGTAATCATGACCTTTTAAGCATTAATTCCAACTCTAAAACAATAAGAAAAAGGCTATAATAATATTAGGCTATTATAATACTTCTTAAAATGTTTGAGCTGGGGGGGCCAGAGGGTTAGCTCAGTGGTTCTGGCGACTGCCTCACAAGCGCAAAGTCCTGAGTTCAATACCTGCTAACCACATACAATGCTGTGCGTGGAGACTCACGTCCACCAGCAATCAATACCACATACCACAGTGCTGGGCGTGGTGGCTCATGCCTGTAATCCCAGCACTCGGGAGGCAGAGACAGGAGGATTGCTGAGTTCGAGGCTTGCCTGGGCTTCATAGTGAGCTCAGTGCCAGCCTGAACTACAAAGCGAAACCCTGTCTCAAAAAAAAAAAAAATTGAGCTGGGCAAGATCCTTGGCATTTTACATGTAATTTCTTATTTAATGTCATTGAAATGGAAGATGTTGCTATCTTCATATTATAGAAGAGGAAATTCAGGCCAAGAAGAATTAATTCATTGCAAACAAACAGATAAGAGTCATACAAGTAATGGAAAGCTGAACTTGGGTGGATTTACACCCAGAATGGCTGCTTTCAGATATTAATCATGGTTCCACCTGTCTCAGTGAGAGAGAGATGAGCGAACATGAACAGCTGTCCACCTCACTCCTTTGTCTCTCTCCAATCTTACAAGTGGCTAAGTAAATAATAAGACATCAAAAGAGTTCTGTGCAGAGAGAAGTCCACTTGTCATGTAGATAGTCTAAGGAAAATGTGGATAGAAGTGAAATTAGATTTTCCAGATAAGTGTAAGGAGCAGCGAGAAGATGAAGCTGGGACCCTCGAGGAGGGGCCCCAGAAAGGGAAGTAAGCCCAGGAGAAAAATCAGTGAGCCTTTTTGTCTGTCTCTACTGCAAGATGTTGATACCCCTAAGGAAAGTACAACTCGTTCTGTTAATGGATTGAAGTTTGCTAATTAGTTTAACACCAAAATATAGAATACTTATGAGTGGAGTAAGGAGAATCGATTGCTTTTGAACTCAATCTAAATAGAGCAGAGGTGAAGAGAAATACAGGTACCATTCTTGTTTACCTTTTTAGCAGTGACTATGATTGTCTTGTAAGTGAATATATTTTCCACTTTAATTTTAGAGAATATGTATTTTTAGAGTATATATTTAGAGAATACACATTTTCAGTGATTTTCCATTTAAGATCCCATTGACCCTGGGCTAGATCACTGTCTTTGTAATATTTTCTATTTTATTTCCTGGTCAAAACTAGTTTAGCTATCTATATATAGAAGGGGGCCCAAACTTGATGTTGTACCAGGAAAAACAACTGAATATGAAACACAGTATTTTTCATGAAGAAAGTATTTTCATTAACATTCTAATAACCATAAAATTACCATTTTTAAAGTATTAATGTGAACCATCAGTTATATAATTAGCCATCCACTGACTGTAAACTATCCTTTGATTTTCCCTAATACTTTCCTGCAATAATTATAGACATGAGACAAATCAGAACTGCACCGTTTCTGTTTGTGAAGTATGATAATTGATCTTACTTGTCAGTTTGCACAGCTTGAGAAATTAATAAGCCAAACTTCTGAGTGCAGGACCTCAGTGATTCTGTCTGATCTCTGACCCTTATTTCTGGTTTTCCTGTACTCTGATTCTCTCCTTTTCCATGAGGTGAGCAGCTTTGCTCTGCCATTCCCTTCCAGCATGATGTTCCTGCTTTGGAGCTAGCAGATCATCACTGAACCCTCTGAAAACATGAATGAAAACAAACCTTTTTTCCTTTAAATTGCAGTTGTCTGGTATTTTCTCACAGCAACAGGAAACCTGACTGATACAGGAGGGAATGTTAACACGTGTGAGTCCAGCAGCAGATTCAAATTTAAGTAATCTTATAATAAGTGAACATATTCAGAAATGCAATGCCTATATTTATTGCTTTTTTCATGTCAAGAGCTAAAAATTGTATTTTTTCCTAAAAGTGATTTTCTCACAGCTATCTCGTTTGGCCTTCAACAGTGCTTTCTAGTGATATTGGCATTGTCACCTTTGTTAAAATACAGGTTTTGACTGAGAACAATGACAAGAGCAAATGTGCATCTTACAAATAAAACAATCCCTGCAAACTTTACTGTAAACTAGTAAAGACTAGGAACATGTTTGTAATAATGCTCTTTGGCTTGTTCTATATCGTGTGTTCCAAGGAGCATGTGATCACCCCGCTGGCCCTCACACCCTGGAGCAGCTCCTGGCTCTTTCTCCAGGAGCATCTTCTGTCATTTCTGTCACTGCTTGCTCGATGACATTTTTTCTTCTGTACTTGATGTAACCAGTTATTTTACTTTTCCCAAGAGTGTGTCAATTATGTCACTGTCATTATTTCAGCTAAAGGTGTATGAGTCTTAGTTTCTGTTAAATTTATTGTGAAATCTTGGCATTTTGTTCTAAGACCTTTCTATTTTTTACCTTCCTTTTAAAAATGTCTTCCTGTACAGTAATTGTATTTTGTTGTCTCTTTTGATATGAAAGTGACTGTTTTTGACATCCTTGTCAATGTGTTTTTTCTTTCTGTCTAATACTTTATTGTAAATGTCACTGGTTGTACAACTGTGTCATAATACTTGTCACATTCTCACTTTTGATGTTCAATATTTGTCCTGTTACTGCCACAAATACATGTTAACCAAAATTAAATCCTTTTAGAGACTTCAAAATGTAGCAAAAGAGAATTTATTACTGGTGTAAATATCCTTATTTCCAAAGTGTTTATTATATATCTTTTTCTAAATGCAGAGAACAAAAAATTTCTATCTATAGGGTTCCCCAAATTTTTAATTTGAATTTAACAATTTCATTTATTTCAATTGTTTTATTCTATTGTCATGTTAAATATGTAGTTAATTATTTTTCCATGCTTTCATTTAAATGTGGTAGTTTTCTTGAATTAGAAGCCTAAGTTTGATATTGTGAATACTCACTGTGGCCAAATTCTTTTCTTATCTGAAATCTCTTCTGAAGAATATATGTCTTTTTGTGATAGTCTGTAAAATTATGTGTAGGTATTAAGATTCTATTAATATAATTTTATATGGATATAGATCAAAATGAAAGATTTTCTTGTTGTTCTAAAGGGTTATCTAAGTAAATCATTAGGGAACAAGGAAATAACCCATCCTAAGAGTAGGAAACTTATTTTGCTAGTAAACCTGTTGGCTAGGTTGTTTGTCTGGAATATAAAATTAGTAATGGATCAGCATTTTTGCCTTTTCCATTTCGATGGATTCGGCATAGTTCGGTTTTAAAAACAATGCTACTTCTTGAGTCCTGTACATTTCTTTAGCTTTTTAGCCCTTTTGAAAAAGTCACAAATGCAAATTTTAATCCTGCCCCTTGTTGTTGTCAGTATTTATCCAAATTTAATCCCTGAAGCTCTTTGCCTATTTTATTTCAGCCATTTATTTTTTATAAATCAGACTAGAATTTTAAACTGTTTCTTAATGTCAAAAGACACTACGAGTTTTTTTAGTTCCAATCATTTGGTTCACAGAAGAAGAAAGTGAAAATTCGACAGTGTTAGGTATCATTAAAACCCAGTTCTCCTACATTCTCTCTTAGGTGTAGAGTCTTTCTGTTCAGTTACTTAAGTGTTAAAAGTAAGAGCAGAAGCAAAAGAAGATCACGAGAATGAATTCACAGTGTAGGAAACTTGAGGGTTGTGTCAGCAATCTCAGTTATGAGGTCCAGCTTCAACTCAGATATGCCCATAGGGGCTGGACAGTGCAAGCGCTTTTCCTTTCTACTTTCAGAAAACAAATAAACCAAACAACAACAACAACAACAACAACAACAAAAAGAGACTGGCTTCTCTTGTTATTTTAGTGCATTAAAGCAATCACTTAGTGTTTATTATACTAATTAATTATTCCCTGTTTATTTTGTACAATTATTTGTTCTTACTTAGTGAGTAGATAATGAATTCTTGTTAGCAGAAGAAGGATAAAGAGGAAATTAAACAAGGTCTGAAACCCTGCCTCAGGACGTGGTGCTCGATGGGAGAGTGCAGAACTGACGTTAGGATGCCTCGTGCTGGCGTGAACTGGCATTGCCTTTCACATTTAGAGCATCAGTTCTACTTACTGAATTACTAAATTATGGATGCTCAGTATATGAACTCCCAATGAACTGCTTGTTCTACTAGGATTCATCTTCATTATAAGTTTTCATATAACAAATACATTTAAATATGTAATTAGATCTTAGGGCTCTTAAAGGCCATTTATTAGCGATACATTTTTTGAAGACAAATACAAGGCTATAAATATGTAGACAGAAGATTAGGACAGTTGCAAACAAGTGTTGAAGATTCTCTTAGTGAAATTGTATATTTAAATAAACAACTCATCTGCATGTCTCCATGACATACATTACTCTGTCAATTATACTTAGTCTGGGCATCACAGGACAAAAATTTGGCTATTAAATGGGTGGTACAAAAATGATTATGGATATTTTAAAACTTTCAAGAACTTGGTCTCTTAGCAATTATTATTATTGATTACAGCCATGTTGTTTACCATGTCAGTAGATAAGTGCATTTAAGTAAATTTGGTACATTAAATAGTATACCATTTTATCAATATGATTTATATGATATATATTATGATATATATAT
>PVIC010046570.1:0-14188 GCA_004025085.1 Thryonomys swinderianus
AAAAAAAAAAAAAAAAAAGAGAGAAATATAAAGAAAGAAAAAAGATTGGTAAATATAGATAGTAAAACAATGAACAACCACAACAAAAGTAATGAGAGATTTAAAACAATAATTTATTTTTCATGCTCTTCTCTATATTTTTTCATTTTCTTTTTACGAGTGTTATGTAACTAACCTGCCCTTTATTTTCCTTTTGTTACATATGTCTATGAATTTTTTTTTTGAAACACACTTCAATAAATGCTTAAGATTCTCTGCCAGTTCACATTATCCCTCCTATAATCAGTATCAATAATACATTTAAATAAATTTTTAAGTTACAGTATCAGGTGTCCATGGGGCGAAATGCAGTAAAAAGAAAATTAATAAAATTTAAAAAAAGAAAAAGAAACAGAGTAGAGATTAACAGCATGGATAAATGAACTCAAAGAACACTATACTAAGTGAAAGAGGCCAACACAACCTCAGTCTAGCGACAGAAATCATACCAGCAGTTGTCTAGGTTTAGGGATCAAGGGTAGGAGGCTATACAGAAAAGACAGCAGGCAACTTTCTGAAATGACACAACTGTTCTGTATCTCAACAGTAATATTTCAACAAATGTACATACTTGTGAATATCTATACCATACAATTCATTTATATGTGTGCATTTTATTACATGTAAATTTTACCAAAGAAAGTTAATGTATGGAAAGTTATGGGCTCAGAAGTGAATTCTCTTTTAATCTAAATCAAGATAGATTTACTGCCTTAAGTTTAATGAGCTCAAGAACTGACAGGAATAATACTAAGTAAGTGACACATACTAGAAATATGGTCAAAAAAACTTCTGAAATAGCCACATACTAAAAAAGAAACTTTGACCACAAAAATTCTTTAGTTTGCTTCATAAAGGTCATTTACTAATTTACCGTTTATATTTATGCTACAAATTTTAGGTAAAAGGTAAAACACTGTGCGTTGAGATCTTAATATTGATAAAAACCAACATGGGTTACCCACATGATAATCTCTTAAAGAGTGCAGCCATCTGATCTGGTTTGTCAAAGCTGGTCCTCATTTGTGTTAGCACATCAACATTCTCCACCACAAGTTTCTAAAAAAAAAAAAAATCCTAGGTCAGGCACATATTCATTATGTTAATATAAGTATACTTGGGAATTAAAATCTGGCAAGTAGGAAACACAATTCATGAAATCCAAATGCTCTACGTTGTGTATTTTTGTTATTTCAATAAAAGAATCTTAAAATTCTTTACACAGTCTTAGTATTTTTCGTCAGTTTGCAAATTCAAGAAGAATTTAGGAAGAAGAAAAAAAGACAAAGGAACATCTTATGCTTAGATACAAAACAGTGTCAGTAATAAGAAGTAAACACTGCAGCGGACACACAAAACAACCAATTCTGGCCAAAATAAAGTAAATTGCTAAAGATAAAGCTGACTGAAGATAGGTTAGCTGAGCACGTCTTCAGAGAGTGCGCATGTCCTGGAAGCACAGGGCCTGAGGGGGAGCGACTTGGAATACGGTACTCGTGGATGGGAATTACAGGAAACCATGTTTCCCGGCACAAATTATACAATGTCAAGCCAAAGAATCAACTTTCCTCTCAGGAAACACTGAGAAGAGAGAAGAGAAAAGAAAGAGATAAATAAGGGCAGGGAATGAAAGATAACGATTCAAGGAAAGAACAGTTTCGCTAACAGAAGCACTGGAAAAGTGATTCCAGTTAGAATTGTAACTAAACCTCATTCGTTTCTTTCTGGCTGAGATGAGCCAGCCAGACAAGAGTAAGACCAATTTCCCACAACTACAAGGAGAGAAAGAGAGTGTGACACCCTCCTCTGTGTAACACTTCCCTGTGCAAAATGCTTTCATGATTAAGTTCACCACTATCGCTTCCCACTTTGTCCTCATTCAAATGAAGTTAATTTCTAGTTTTTATATATCTATTAATTTCTTTTAAATCAGTTTTACTTTTCCCTTTCACAAGTGATTGTTAGTGTTTACTATAATGACAATCACCAGTGGAGTACTTTCTAGTATTATATCCATGCTTTATACCACCCTGGTGGGAAGATGGAGCCAGAATATCCCTAAAGTGGGAGTTTTGTTACAAGCAAAAGGCTGCTAAGTGATATAAAGGAAGCATGAAGAACTATACAGAAAAGCTACAAAAGTAATTTTTCCTACAACACTAGTATGAGTTTTATCTAGGTTATTGTGGTATTACTCCAGATACCTTCTCATTATGCTCCAGATCACAAGTTCAGCTCTAGTCACATTCATCTGCTGATTTCAATTTGTAAGGTCTCTGATGACACAGTCTCTGGGCCACTTCACTGATGTTCCAGTCTAAAACATGATTCAATACACACCCAATGGGGAGGGCTGTTTTACTACGTCCCATACACTATGCTGAGTACTTAAAAACTTCACAGGTACTCTCTCAAAGTGAAAAGCTTGGCAAATTTAAATAGTGGCCCAAATCAAAGCTTTTCAGTGGTAAGGCTGAAACTCAGGATAAACTGAGTTCAAAACCTGAGTTCCTAATCAATAGATGATATTGCCTATTGTTTTTACTTTCTTCATTTATTGAGATTAATGGTACATTAAAGATGCAGATTTTTTATAAAATGGAGTGTTAGTCACAAGGAATGATAGACATTTGCCTATTCTTTTCAAATGTCTGAACATATTTTTTTTTTCTTTTTTTTTTTTTATTGAATTCTTTATTGGTACAATTTATATACATCTCAAAATCACATCTCTGAACATATTTTTAGTCAAATTGACTCTTGCTACCTCAGCAAAACATTGTGCTTGTGAGAATTACCTTATTCTGTGCATTTGTTGAATTTTCAGTGAAATCAGATTACCTCATTTCAAATTCCATACTATACTCGAAAGGCAAACTAAAAATGCTATGCATAATTTTCTTAAGAAATTAAAATACAAGGCACAAATAATCAGCAAAAAGTCCAGAAAGTCATTTTAAAACACTGTCTTTTCTACCTGCCAAAAGTCACAAAAATTTTAGAAGTCTTAAGTTCAAATTCTCTCAAAAGCTAATTACTATATATACTCATTTGATAGAGAATCACCATAGCCCTCACAGATTTCTAAAACACTAAAGGAAGTTACAATGCTCTTGTCTTTTACATCTTTATCTAAACCCTACACATTCTGAAAATATTTTTACACAGTTTATGATGCTAATAAGAAAAATCACTATGTGTACTTCAGTGGTTAGACCATTTCTCTGCATTGTGTGAGATCCTGGGTTTGAGCCTCAGAACCAAAACAGAAAGAAATGAAAAAAGGAGAGAGAGAGAGTGAACACTAAGCCTATTAATGTTTACATAACAATTTTTGGACAGCAGTACATTCAAAATGTAAGTTACACAAGTGACTTTGGCTCCAGTGTTCAACCTAATCACTCAAAGTAAAGCACCACGACACAATAGCACAAAAGTGTTAGGAGCAGATCTTAGCACTGTATTTTCATGTGTGTGGATGGTGACTGGGTCATGGAAGTGGTAATACTGACCTGCTCTTAGGAAATAGGGATGACCTGGAAGATGTATTCATGCCCCAGCCATTCCCAATTCTCTCTACTTACTGACTTCCAACGGATGAGTAGCTGTCCTCCATTCAGGTTCTTTTACCCTATTTACACACTGGGAGCTGGCTAACTATGCACAGGAAATGTGAAGCGAAACAAACCTCTTCTTAAGCTATAGGTACTGAATACTTTTTCCCAGCAATGAAAAAGTGAACAAGGCAGATTTTGGTAACAACAAATGAGTCACTGATCGTTAAAGAAACCATAAAATGCTCTAAACTGTGTTTTATAGGACATTCTGGTCAGAGTTCAGCAAAAAAATATTAATAGAAATGTACACAGTAAAGGCCAGACTCACGGGGTTTCCATTTGGAACAAGGGTTCTACTGGCAGTTGGGACTCAAGAACATGTTATGCTCTGGCAAAAAATAAAAACATTATGCCCATGTCATAAGATTCTGTAGATTAAGGCTGACAGAGGTAATTTCAAAACAGCCCAACATTCAGGCTGTGGCAGAGGTATTTCTGGTCAGATCTTCAGTGAGAGTTGGGAACAAAAAGCTGATGTGTGATGTTCTCAGTTTCTCCCAAAAGGAAGTGACTCCTAACTATGAGGAAAGAAGAGAATAGCTGCTAAAAAGATTAGCATTAAAAAGAAGCCAAGTATTTTGCATCAGGATAATGGAAAAGATGGCTTGGCAGCTCTCAGGATCAACACCCAGCCTCACCCTTCATAAGCTCAAGCATGCGAAACTGTAAAGCTTTGAGAAGGCAGGCCCTGGGGGGCTGATTTCCCAGAATTCATTTCATAGAGCATTGCCATCTAGGTACCCAGAGGCCCCTGCAGACAGGAACCAAGGGGACCTAACTACTGCCTCAGTTGGCAGCAGACTTTAACATCATCCATATTGTTTTACAAGCATCAAATTCCAAGATTTATGGGATTAATGAGGTTTCCATTTAGTTATTAGAATAAGGTCTAGGACGGCAGTGCGCCTAAAGAGAGTGTGTAAACCTCTGAGAGCGAAGTTTAAAGTATAGGGGAGACCCAAGCAAGTTGGAAATGCCAACATGAACATCTGCTAAGGAAAGCCATAGGCAATGAGCAGAGCCACAAAAATAAAAAGGCAATGAGAAGTACAATGGGCAATTCTACTGGGGCAGGGATGTCCAAATCGTTTGAAGGCCACATCTGGCCACAATATACCCTGGAGCTACAGGATTTTGTGTTTGACCTAGGCTACTGAGCTTTTTCCCCATTCTTTTATTATTTATTTACTCCTTCCTTTTAGAATAGGAATGTTTAGTCTGTGCCATTATCGGTTGGTAGTGTTTGGCTTTCTTTCTGACTTTTATAGGGACTTACATGAAATACTTTGCTTTCAATCTCAGAGGAAACTTTGGACTTGGGTTTTTCAGCAGTGTAGGAACTGTCAAAACTTTGTTGACTCTTCTAAGGAGACAGACTAAATGTACTTTGCATAACAAGATGAACATGAGATTTTTAGAGGCCAGGAACAGAATGGTACTAGGGACAGAATGGTATGGTTAGATCTAAAGTGTTTCCCCAAATTCTGTGTGTGAAAAGTAACTGGATCCTAATGGTGTTAAAGCTGACAATCTGTGATACAAGGTAGGTCTTGGTTGGTGGTGGACCACTGAGGGTAGGACATAGAAGTCCAAGTTTTTGTCCCAGCTCCTCCCTCTCTCTGATTTCTGTTTGCCATAGGATAAATAGCTATCTTTCACCAAAGTCTTTCCACCACGCTGTTTCTGCCTTTTAGCCAGCTGATAATAGACTGGTATGGCCTTCCTCGTTTTAATGAAGGAGGCTTTCCTTAATATAAACCTTTCCTCCTTTTACATTTTGGGTGTGAGAGTTTTAACTCAGTGATAATAAAATAACTAAGATAGAAGGCTTAAAAAGCCAAAAAATCTGAATTTCAATTCCCTTTTACAAGTCAAATTCCCTGTTTACTCATTTGTAAAATAGAGATACCTAACTAAGGTGGTACTGAAAGGCTCTGACAACTATTTTTTTTTTTTTTGAGACAGAGTCTCGCTTTGTAGTT
This sequence comes from Thryonomys swinderianus, assembly GCA_004025085.1. Taxonomy (NCBI): domain Eukaryota; kingdom Metazoa; phylum Chordata; class Mammalia; order Rodentia; family Thryonomyidae; genus Thryonomys; species Thryonomys swinderianus. The sequence continues at coordinate 5,639 of PVIC010046570.1, forward strand.
CAGGCTGGCCCTGAGCTCACTATGTAGCCCAGGCAAGCCTCGAACTCAGCAATCTGCCTGTCTCTGCCTCCCGAGTGCTGGGATGACAAGCGTGAGCCACCATGCCCGGCACTGTGGTATGTGGTGTTAATTGCTGATGGGTGTGAGTCACCATGCCCAGCATTGTATGTGGTTACCAGAGATCGAACTCAGGACCTTATGCTTGCAAGGCAGGCGCCGGAACCACTGAGCTAAATCTCTGGCCCCTCTGACAACTCTTTAATTTCATTTACATGTTAGTATTTTCATGTTAGGTCAAAGAAGTATTTTAGGTTTTTTTGTACAAATTCCTAAAACTTTTTTCGGGAACTGTTTAAAAGTAAAACTGATACAAGTCTGCATGCATTACCTTCAGTTCAGCAACTTGTGATGAAATGTGCCACATAAGGCTTTCACTGAGGAACTTCATTCCATATGGGCCTAGTAGTTCTGATAATGACCTCATCTCTGAAAGGAGATATAATTAATTTCATAGTTATGATAGAATAAATACAGTAAGAAATGAACATTAACATACTGGAAGCCAGGTGTAGTAACAGGTGACTCTAATCCCAGCACTTAGGAGCCTGAGGCGGAGGACAGTCCTTAGTTTGAGACAGACCTAGACTACATCCTGAATTCAAGGCAGGCCTGAACTACACAGACAAACAAAATAGGGCCAGGGATTTAGCTCAGTGCTTCCAGCGTCTGCCTGACAAGCTTAAGTAAGATCTTGAGTTTGACCCCTACTACCACATACCACAATGCTGGGCCTGGTGGTTCATGCCTGTAATCCCACCATTCCAGAGGCAGAGGCAGGAGGATTTCTGCAAGTTCAAAGCTAGCCTGAGCTACACAGTGAATTCAGGGCCAGTTTCAACTACAAAGCAAGACCCTGTCTCAAAAAAAAAAAAAAAATTTTAAAACCCCCCAAAATATTGGAATATCCCTTTATATAAACAAGTTATTAAATTAAAAGCCTGAGGGAAAAAAAAATCTCTAAAAGTAACACAAATTGCAAAAATAATTCTAGAATATGAAATCATACATAAAATTAAACAAAATTAGTCACAACAGAAAACTGAGACAAGATGAAGTTTTCAAGCCTAACAAGCTTTTTAAATTCTCTTAACCATGCTGTAATATTATTCACCTGATATATCAGAATACTCCTCTGCATTGAATGTTAATTCATTTTCTGTGGGTAAGTTCACAAATGCTTTCATTGCAGGGAAATAAGCTATATGGCCATTGCTGACTTGCCTTAACAATGTTTCCAAATACCTAAAAAGAAAAGTAAATTTATAGCTCAGAGAAACTGTTTAATTCAAAATTTATTGTGGCAAATATCCTGCGTACAATTTCAAACTGAATATAACATGAACAAGTACTTACCTATATAAATATTTTTCCCTATAGTTCATTAAAATAAAACTCATCCAGATTTCAAAATGTTTTCCTTACCAATTTGTATATAGACTTGTAATAGTTGGCTCTCCATGACTGTCCAAATGTTGTGTTTGTTGAAGAAGTACATTATTAAATACTCTTGTAATATCAATCTGAACATAGTTTTCTATTGATTGGAGTACAGTCATATATGCTCTTACACTTGTTAGAAGCTCTGATGGTTTTGCAATTTCCTGTGTGGCTTGATTATACATGGTCATCCCAACAATTGATCTAGGGGAGAAAAGAAAATAATAATAAAAACAAAAGAATAATAAAAGATATAATTTTTCTATTCATGTAAATTAATTCAACCTACTGATTTCTAATATTAAATAAGCAATACAATTAAACCTTTAAGTTTTTCTTACAGAGCCACAAATTTGTCAATACCCCAAGAAACATTCTATAAAAAATACCTAAAACCAAAAATGAAATGGAAGTACAAATAATTAAAAACATCCTAAGAACATCAGTGACAAAAGTAAGTATTACAGAGCTTTAAAAACTGCTTAACATGCTGAGGATTTAGATTAGTGGCACTGTACACGCCTCACAAATGCAAGGTCCTGAGTCTGAATCACAGTACTGGGGGCTGGAGAAAGACTGGATAACATGGCAAGTGTTTGTACCAAGGACAGTGGGCTATTCAGTCCACAGTCTAAATTAATTTGATAGTTTCCCCAGATGTATTTTGGGTTTCACACAGATTAACTAAAATTATCATGTTTAATAATCCCTACATGTTATCACTATCATTTTACAAATGTAAAAAACTAAGGCTTAAAACAGACATCACTTTGTTTAGAAGTGATTTGTCTAGACTTTGACCACAAGTAAACATGATTTAATACTCCCTTTGAACGAACTGTATGACAGTCAAGCCAACAAATGAATTTTACTGTTCTTTAATCATTAACAATACATTAAAATACAGAAACTGCATAAGGCTAAAAGGAAACTTAAATTTGAAAACGCTTCCATCAGTGATTTTTTTCTATAATGACAACCCTGATTTCACTTACTGCTCTCATGAACATTAATCTGTAAAGATTTTAGAATTGTATTTATAAAGATGCATCCTTAAAAACAACAAACAAATCTCACACCAGAAATAAGCCCAGGGGCCAGGGATATAGCTTAGTGGTGCAGTACCTGCCGAGTAAGCACTAACTCCTGAGTTTAATCCTGAGTACAAAAAAAAAAAAAAAAGCCCAGAACTCAAAATGAAAACTGCTATCCTTGTATACAGCCTAATTCTGAAGGCTGAGCTCACATAATCAGCAAATCCCTAATACAAATTATTTATCTGCATTGAAGTTTTTGCTAGGTACACAGTAAGTAAAAGGAACATTTATTTTTGCATAATTACAGACCAGACTGCTCACAAATGGAAAACAAGGAAGCTGTAAATTGTTAGTACAGTATAATAGCTTTATCTAACTACTATTTTACTTAACACAACGTAATTAAGCATGTGGCAAATACAAGTATCACGTGTTAATAGCCAGAAACTTTGAAAAACTTGGCAAAAATTTGTTCTATAAATTGCTTTATGAGTTTCAAGAAAAACTGTCAAATTAACAAGCTTTAATAGATTGAAGAACATTTAAATTGAAAGGTATCTATCATGAACAGGAACATCTGAAGAAGCACATATGTACCTAAGTTTAAAAATTTTAACTAGAACTAAGTCTTCAACATAGTGGAATTCTACTAACAGAGTATCTTTGAGTTAACCCAGGTTAAACCTGAAATTTCAAATATTTATATTTGACCATGATCTACCTCTTGCAAGATATATATCTAATAGCACAACTTGATATTTGACGAAGTAATTTTCTATATTTACTGTACAAAATACACTCAATTTCTATTTCTTCTTCCTTCTTCTTTCTTGAAATATTCATCGTAGCCTATTACACTGATTTTATGGCTGTGGTGGATTGCCACCTACAAGCTCAAGTATGCTTCTCGCTCCGTTCTTCTCATTTTACATACAGGGAAACTAAGACTAAGAGAGAGAACTAACTGCTCAGTATTAGCCAGTAGTAAGTATAGGACAAAATCTAGGTAATTTAAACAATTCTCAGTTTACTACTCTTTATGTTTACCAGTTCATTATTCTTTATCTTAACACCAGTTTTACTAATATTTTTCCTAGTAAAAGAAAATGTTATATAAATATCAACAATATATTAAACTCTGAACTGATAAGTGAAAGTATTTTTATCCTTGCTTACTTAGTAAAGCGGATTTCCAGATGAGAAGTCAAATATTCTCGTGGAGTAAAGGTATGTTCCCATACCACCATGTTTGGTACATAATTTATAGAGAAACATAACTCAGAAAGTGCAGTGTGCAATTTATCAAGGCTGAAAAAAATTAATAATAGCAAATAAGAATTTGACATTTTACATAATACAAAACTGAATATACTAAAACTTTAGAGGCAGCAATTAAATTTGACTCATCTCCTCAAACTGACAAAGTTCAAAATTTTTAGAGATAAATAACAATAAATTCTAAAAGACAGGCTCCATTATTTGTTTCTACATTCTTTAATAATGACTACAGTGAGTTCATACATAATGGCAAAAACTTACACTATACTCAGAGATCATTTCCAACTGCTGGTATAGTATGTTACAGGAGAAAGAATATCGCTTATAAAATGACAGTGGCTTGTTCAACTAACAAAATCAAGAATGTAGGAAACTTAAATATAAAACATCTATCCAATTACTGACCACCTATGCCTCCCATCCAAACAAACAAGTCAACAAAAAGCCTTGAGTGCAACCTACTCGGGTATTTCTGTTTTGAAATAATGTCAGGTAAATTCTAATGTGCACGCCAAAATAAAAGTCTGTTACCTGATTTAAAGTCAATTAAAAATTATAGCTTGCTTGAAGTACACCTTAAAACATTACAGACTGACTTTTGGCCTTTAGTATTCATTATATCAAGACAAAAATGCAATATATTACATACACTACCTTCTAAACGCCAAAAACCTATTTTTAACTATTTAGAATAAGCACTAACCGAACATTTACCAAGATTTTTTTTTAAAGGGCTGGAAAATAAAGAATATACAATTACTACTATTTTCTTCACACTGTCATTAAAAAAAAAAAAAAAAAAAAAGAAAATCTCTGCCAGAACAAAAAGGTACAGTAAAAGTGGGTGGCTCACTTGGTCACGACCAGCCTGTTCTTCCTCATGCTCTCCACACCTGGCTTCTCTCTCTCAGGCTCCCCTTTCTTACCAGTTTGTTTTTTCGACTTCTTATTCACTGCTTGACTGATGGTTTTGGCACAATGCTTAGGCAGCAACTAAATTTAGATAAAAATGAAATCTTATATAACACCAATTACTTTGAAGCACAACTATTCAAACAAGCCTTAGGTGAATCCTGACCATGTAATGAATATGAAGTAGAACTCACTCAGCTAGCTGCCCAAGACAGCCCATACAGCTGAGGAAACAGAGGCAGGCACATCTTGTGTGCTTACACACTTCATATCAAGAGGTATTCAAATTACTATTCAAAGAACAGGTAAAAAAAAAATACCAACCAACCAAGACATGCAACATATCATTTTCCAGGATTAAACACCACGTGAAAACAAAACTATGTGAAGATTCTACTAAGAACCTGAGAAGAAGCACTAAATTGTGCAGCACAAAGTTCAGTCAAATACAAGGGTTCGAGCTATCAGAGGAGACTCAACTATCAAGCCAGGAAGCAAAGAAAGGAAGCAAAGATGCCACAAACGTTTCTGCCTAGCACACTGCTCATACCACTAGTTAAAAAATAAACAAGCAAGGAATAGTGGGAAAAAAATGTAGTTTGGCCGGGTGTGGTGGCTCACACCTGTAATCCTAGCACTCAGGAGGGGGAGGCAGAGACAGTAGGATTGCTGAGTTCAAGGCTTGCCTGGGCTACATAGTGAGCTCAGGGCCAGCCTAAACTACAAAGTGAGACCCTGTCTCAAAAAAAAAAAAAAAAAGTAGTTTGGCAGGTAACATATCAGGGAAATAAGAAATGAGAAAGAACACTTCTAGTTAGAAGGAACACTAGCTGCACTGTACAAGTTATCAGACATGTCACATGTGGCAACTATGTACCTGAAGTGAGCCTAGTCCAAATTTCATATTTCCAATTTTAATATTTCAAAGATTTAATTTTAAAAACTAATATATTTATTTTATTACTAATATGATCTCATGCTAAAATAATAACATTTGGGATATGGTGAGTTAAATCAAGGGTGAACCTAGGGATTTCAAACTAGCTAATCTCCTGGTCCTAACTGTCTGTCTGTCTGTCTGTCTGTCTATCTATCTATCTATCAATCTATCAATCTATCTATCAATCTATCTGTCTATCTATTGAGACAAGTTCCCACTAATTTATTTCATTACCCAGGCTGGATGCAAACTTTTGATCTCTCTGTCCCAGCCTCATAGAATGCTGGTATTAAGAGATATGCACTACCAAGGCCAGGTCTTTTTATATTTTGACATGACTATAGAAAGTTTTAAGTTTCGTATGTGGCTCACATATTTCTACTGGACAGTGCTGGCCAGACAAAATGATTAAGCTATACACAGATGGTAACTAAACCCACAAAAGGTATATACTAGAAAGAAACATGTAAGAAATCACACTGCATTTGTGTTTTGACAAAGGACTTTCTCCTTAAACAAAAGGAAAAAGAATTTTTTTTTTTGGAGACAGAGTCTCACTCTGTAGTTTAGGCTGGCCCTGAGCTTACCTATGTAGCCCAGGCAAGCCTTGAATTCAGCAATCCTCCTGCCTCTGCCTCCTGAGTGCTGGGATTTAAGGCATGAGCCACCATACCTGGCATTGTAGTATGTGGCACTGATTGCTGGTGGGTGTGAGTCACCACACCTCATATTGTTGTATGTGGTTACTGGGGATCGAACCAGGGTTCTTGCACTTGCTAGGCAGGCGCCAGAACCACTGAGCTACATCTCCACCCAAAAACAAAGTTTTTAAGGAAATTTGCAACTTCAAGAATATTAAAACAGAGTAAAGACTAATGCCTGGCATTAAAAAAAAAAAAAAGACACATTAGAGCAGGGCGAGAGATTTAACTCAATGGTTCCAGCGTCTGCGCAAGGTCCCAAGTTTGATCCCTGGTAACCACACACCACAGTGCCAGGCATAGTGGCTCATGCCTGTAATCCCAGCACTCAGTAGGCAGAGTTCAAGGCTCGCCTGGGCTACATAGTGAGTAAGCTCCGGACCAGCCTGAACTACAAAGTGAGAGCCTGTCTCAAAAACAAACAAACAAACAAATAAACACTAGAGCTCAAAACCCAGGAATGATATTTACCACAAAATCAAGCTTCAAAATATCCCTACAACACCCAAATTGTAACCAGGTGTTGACACACTACTGAGAATCATTAAGATCATAGCATCTGTGTAGAAAACAGAGGGAAATAATAGGCTGGGGATTTAGCTCAAGTGGTACCGCACCAAGCTTGGATGCACACGGGCCTGAGTTCGATCCCTGGTACCACAAAAAAAAAAAAAAAAAAAAAGAGAAAACAGAGGTAAATAACATGTTATCTGATGACCATGAGAAAGGAGAATCCCCCAAGGGTCTACAGGGCAGCATTCACTGGAAAACCCAGAGGTCCTACCTGGGGATCAGTCAGTGCAAAAGAAGTATGCAAGGTTGATGGGGCTGGAGTAGTTCAACCAACCCCAACTGAGTGTCAAGTGCTCACAGCTCTCTACTAGAACTTCCCTGCATTGAGGAGAAACTTCTGAAAGCAACTGCTCTGGTTTAAGACTCCCTCCCAAATTTTCCTGTATATAGAAGGCGAGTGGATTGGATGGTGCAATGTTCATTGGTGTATTGCTCAATTCATCACTGAAAGAGCTGTCAGAAAGACAGACCTGACTGGAGACAGTCGCTACCACAGGACTTGGAGAAGCGCACTCTTATCTGGGCTCCTCCCTCCCTCCCTCTCTGTCTGCCTCCTGGCTGCCATCAGCTGAGTACCTCTCCTCCCTCATGCCTCTCTCCCACAAACTGAAACTTTGTTTAGGTGACTAAAGACACCTCTCCTCTAAGTCAAAGGTACTGGGTATTTCATATCAGCAACAAGAAAATGGCTAGTGACAGGAAGAAAAAAAAAACCTAGTTGTGGGTGGTTTGGATTTCTTCCTTTGAGATATGGTCTCACTCTCCAGTCCAGGTTGGCAGAACTCCCTACCCACGCTGGCCTTGAACTACTGATCCTTTTGCATCAAGTCTCAGGTTCTTACATGCTGGGATGAATGTGTCTTACCTTAATCAGACTACAGGGATTGGGGCAGTGCCAAACTAAAGACTCATATGTAGCGGTTTAGGAATCACCATGCCCTTAACCTCAGCATCTCACATTCTAGACTCAACTACCTATGAAAAAGAAAGTCCCACATCATCCACATGAAGCTCTGCAGAACATCTAAATACAAACCCTAACAACTGTTTATACAGCCGCCTTCCACTACAGTAATAGAGTTTAGTACTACTTGCATCAAAGCCCAACAAGCCTGAAATGCAATACTCTGGGACACACACCTATATTCCTATTTCTTGGAATCCTGATGCCGGGCAGCTTGAGGCTAGAGATCAAGGACTGTCTGGGCAACAAACCAGACCCTGTCTTTTTAACAAAAAAAAACAAAAAGTGTGCTAACTCTGTGCTAGAAAATGAGCTTTGGATAGAAAATAAAATCACCAGAGAGATATCTACATATGAAGCAGATGGGAGCATCAAACATACACTGAGTAAGAGCAGGTAATGTTAACAGGAAGGAAATAGAATACATGACTGCAACTTCAGGGTTTGAATCAACAAACAAGGAGAAAGATATATACAAACAAGTTTTTAACTTTTCTCAATTAAAAGTATACATTGCGGGGCCGGAGGGTTAGCTCAGTGGTTCCGGCGCCTGCCTCGCAAGCGCAAGGTCCTGAGTTCAATCCCCGGTAACCACATATAATGCTGGGCGTGGAGACATGCCCACCAACAATCAACACCGCATACCAC
>PVIC010046571.1:0-14195 GCA_004025085.1 Thryonomys swinderianus
AGGTAGGGTGGTAGGGGAGGGGGAAAAATGAGAATTAAGTTGTGTCATATACTGGTACAAATTCGCAATGTGGAGTGTAATTGTGATGTGTATTATATAGTGTACCAATAAAAAAGAATCTATGCACATCATCTTATATATTTTAATTCATCTCTAGGTGACTTATAATACCTAATAAAACCTAAGTGCCCTGTAAATAGTTGTGAGACAGTATTGTTGAAGACCTAATGACACAATGTCAGTATCTCTTCAGTACTGATGCAACTTTTACTTTCTATGAGTGGTGGTATCTGCAGAAGATGAATCCACAGTTGGGGACCACGCCAAGTGTATTCAGCAAACCCGCTAACCCAACCCAAGACTTGGCAAGAGGGAGGTAATGAATATGGAAGAGGAAGGGCTACAGGGCCTGAGTTCACTGTGAACTAATGAGTTTGAAGAGGACACCACCCAGGAGGATACTGTCCCAGAATGGAAGCAAACCAGCTGTCAGTGTCAAAGCCATTCAGATCTCTCTGGGTATCAGTGGAGCAGGTGGCTGAAGATTTGCTCGGGATGGGCCACTGAGGGAAGCAGACAGCTGACCAGGTGACCAGGAAGTCACTAGTTTCTCTATAGTCAAAAGCCCCATAACACCCTGCTCAAGGTCTCACCTTCCACCTTGCTGTCCGTGCTCCTATTCTCTCCTGTAATGCTCATTCCTTTCCACTAAATCTCTGTCCCTCAGTCCTCTGCATACTGAGCCCACCTGCCAAAACCCCCTCTAAAGACCATTACTCAAAGCATACAGCTGCCTTTATGTTTTTGTAGTAAATCACATATAGAAAAAAGGCAATATGAGATGCCATTTTAAAAGTAACTGCAGAATCATGCTGGGCTGGGCTGCAGCAGTCCCCCTTGAGGAGTTTACTAAGTAAGATCTCTGACCCAGGTCCAGAAATGATCTCTAGTAGCTTCCCAGGATTCACTGGGACTCGCAGGCTTTGGAAGCTCCTTTTCTCTCCTGCGGGGTCTAACACAGGGAGAAGAACTTTCCAGAAACTTTCCACCTCTCGTGTGTAGTGTACAGGTGAACTCAATCACGGAGCTCTGGCCAAAGCCCTTTTCAGTGCCCGAAATGCCTTTCAGTCACCCGAGAGATTCCGAGGCCGGGGTCTTCTTCAGTCACCCCTCAATGGCTGGCGCTGACTTCCGCGTGGGGCGAGTCTCCCTTTGACTGGCATGCGAGCTGGTAGGTTCAAAGATCACACTTAGATCAGAAACCTGAAAACCAGGCAGCAACTCTTTAATCACCACATCTTTGGAGACCAATTTATCGGCAGATCTGCTCCTTCCCCCAGAGAAAGGCTCATATTGATTCCCGGCCTCTAAAGCTGGGAGGAAGTAGACAGAGAGCAGCCTTGTAAAAGTGCAGTTCCGACACCTAAGCCCTCTGATGAGCTAAGTGGGAGAGCAGCTCTTCAAACCTGGACCTGCCAGCACCTCTGGGGCTTCACTGGAGCTGAGGAAAATGAGATGGAGCCCATCGCCGACACCCAGACTATACTTCCTTCCAGGAGACCATTTTCCTCTCCTGCTGGTTACTCTGGAGTCCACAGGGCAGGGCTCTGGCCCCTGGTGTGTTCCCCCATCCCTTTCTTCTGCAGCTGACTCCTCAAGACTGTGTGGTGCGTGGGTCTCTTCTGCTCCTTCCTGACTAAAGGTCTTGACTGAGATACAACTTCAGAAAGGTGCTGTTGAATTTCAGAGCATGCAGAAAATGAGGGTTATATGAGGAAAAGACCTCTGAGTTCACACAAATGAAAAATATTAGAGCTTCTGTATGCTAGTCTAGTCTTCAAGGCCTTTTGTTTCCTTGCTCCCCTCCCCCACACTGGAGACTGGACCCAGGACCTTCACACTGAGCTATATCTGCCGTCTCTTTTCCTTCCCCCATAGGGAGTCTCACTAAGTTCCCCAAGCTGAGCTTGAACTTGTGACCCTCCTACCTTGGCCTCCCAGAATACTGGGATGACAGGTATCTGCCACCATCCTTCCCTTTGTCAAAAAAGTTGAAAACGGTTAACAGATCTGGAGATGAGAAGTCTGAGGAATAGACAAGCTAGAGTGTGAATCTCCTAAGGATGCCACAAGAAAGCGGCACACACGAGGGAGCTTTAAACACCAGGAATGGGACCTCTGGCCACTGTGGAGACCAGAGATCTGAAACCAGATGTCCGCAGGGCTGTCCTTCTCCAAGCCCCCCAGGCCCCGATGTCCTGTGGTTCGTACACAGATCGCTCCCTTCCCCCAGAGCCTCCATGGCCTTCTCCCTCCGTGTCCCTCACGACATCTTCCCTCTTCTCCGAAGACTCCACTTCCTTTGGATTGTGAGCTCATCTTAGTCGATCACATCTGCAGCAACCCTGTTCCAAACGTGTAACATCCTGAGGGACCTAAGGCTGGGCTTTCAGTATATCTTTCGTGGAGACCCAATGTAACCTATAGACGCTGAACCATATCAGGTCTCTTTGGTTATGAATAGGGGAGAGATTTTTCAGGAATGAGTCATTGAGGCTTACCCCTGAGCGGGGCCCACATGCCACTAACCCTAGCACTTTGGGAGGCTGAGGCTGAGAACCACAAGTTTGAGCCCAACCTGGGCAACTTAGTGACTGAGGAAGACCCTGTTCCAAAATACAAAGCAGATGAGAGGGCTGGGCATGTAGCTCAGTCCAAAGGCTCCAGGTTCAGTCCTCAGTACCATGAACTCCAAAAATGAAAGACTTACTCCATGTAGCATTAAGGGAATGAGGGATCATGGGTAAGACATAGAGTTGATTCTGGGTAACATAAGAGGTGCTTGGAAGAGAAGGGACGCTGAGTGGCCACTGAATGCATTACACTGTGTGTGTGTGTGTGTGTGGCCCTGTGTCAGCATCAGTTCTTTCATGGTTCACATGTATGAACCCTTTCAATGTTCACAGTGCCCTGTGAAGGACAGGCTATCATTTGCTGCTTTTTACTTAGTTTGTTTTTACTGCAGATCAGAGAAGTTAAGTAACTTGGCCAAGATAATGCAGTGATAAATATTAGAACTGAGTCTTGAACCTGGACCTGAGTTTGTCTCCAGTCTGTTTCCCAGCGACCCATCACCTTGCCTCTGCAGCAACATCCAGGCAATGCCAGGGATACTGTGGGATGGTATGGGTCGCTGCAACCACAAAGACTGGAGATCCATTTATTGATTCATCTAACATGTACCAGGCATTGTGCCAGGTCCCGGGAACATAATATCGACAAAGATTTGCCATTCCGGTTAGAATTTCAACACATTTACTGAACAACCACACTCTGTCCAGCTCAGTCCGAAAACTAAGCAAAAGAAGAACTCATGCTTGTTCTAGCAAGTTTTTGGAGACATTTAGTTCCAGATACGATAATGCCTCGGTTCACGAACGTCAGTGCTCATGAATAGAAGTGTTTGGCAGAATTTGCTTCCATGCATGAATTCCACATCAAGTCATAAACACAGCCATAGCCATCTCCCCTGCATGAATACACATGCGGCCATCTTCCCCAGAATCATGGAGTGCATTAAATTCATAAAGTGAGGCACCACTGTATTTCAATTGCTGCCCATGAACTGTGGGGAGCTGTGGAATGAGGTGGAAGGATGTGAACAGGAGGAGAGAGAGAATGAGAAGAAACAATGGCCATCAGTCTCTTTGGAGCAGACGTTTCAGTTAAATTTTATTCACTATAAACTACTCTTGGTAACGATGGTATTATTATTGTGACGGAGCAGAAGCATTGTCTTTGTTTTCTGCTGCTGTAACAGGATACCAGGGGCCATGGAATGTACAAAGGAAAAATGTATCTCTTACAGTTCTGAAACTCAGCCCACATGATGCACGTTTTCTTGCTGCCTTATAACAGGAGGCATCACGGAGGAGATCATGCAAAGGAGAGTACGGGGTTAACTGAGCATAAATTACTCACTCCGTGGGGCAGGGTTTCAATGCAGTCATGCAAATGGAGCTCTGATCACCTAATCCCTTCTTGAAGGTCACATTCCCAATACCACCACTGTTGCAATTAAATTGCAACGTGTTCTTTGGAGGGGCCATTCAAACCTCAGCAGACATGGAAGCAATCCAGAGTCAAATCTTCTGACCTGCAGAGGCAGCCTGTGGATAGCAATTGTCACGGGATAAAGGGCTGCACCTCTTCCTCGGCCCAGTGGACTTCTGCCAGCGTCCACTCTGCGGGAATTGGGTGGACACGGGGTGAAGAGAAAAGGGGTCAGAATGGAGGGTGGGAGAGAGGGAGGGAAAATGGAGAACACAGAAAAAAGGGCCCCAACCTCTTTCGAAAACTGGGAGGAGGCTAAGACCTAGGAAATGAAAAAGAGAGGAAAAACGTTATTTGACAGGAGGGTTAATAGGCAGCTCCAACCTCTGCCCTCATTTTGCAAATAGTTATCTGCCAAACGTGAAGCTTAGACCACATTCAGGAAGAGTGTCAGGAAAAATAAGTAAATAAATAAATAAAGCCCGAGTCTTTCCACCTCTAACCTTATGGCTTTGGACTTCTCCGCTGCCACCGTGTTAAAGACAGGGCCTGAGGTGGGAGGTCCACCCACCAAGGGAGTCGTCAGCGAGACCGGGTCAGGCCCTCAGCGCATGGTCACCGCAGACTCGGAGACAGAGGGCAGCTACTGGGCAAGGGGGACAGGAGCGGAGCGAAGCAACCAACTCAGTCCCTCCTGCCCGGGAACCCCCGAAAGGATCAAATGAGCCTCAAATCTCCAACATCCAGCATCTCTGGACGCCTGCTTCTCTCCTGCTTGACTTCCCTGTCACCCTCCAGGAGGGGACCCAGAAAGCAAGGAAAGGAGGCTTAGGAAGATCTGAAGCACCTCTCCTGGAGTGTGTGCTGCAGATAACACCCCTGAAGGGAGCGCTGGTGACCCCAGAGCTCTGTGCGACGCCCCCACTCTTCCAGAGCAGATAGCAATGCAAGATACGCAGAAAGTACCCAGCGCGAGTCCTCCTAAAAAAATAAGACACGAATTGAAAGAGAGGAGAGACACTTGAGGAAAAAGCAGGAGAGGAGTAATTATTTCAGGGAAGACATTTCTCTGAGTTCAGTTAGAAGTGATGAAGCTTGCGTGTTTTCTGAGAAGAAAAGTAGATGCAATCCACCCACTGTCTACACAAGTTCCACGTCTGTAGAGTCAGCCAACTGCAGCTTGAGAATTGCAGTCAAGCCCTCAATAGTTTGCACTGTGTTGAGCATGTGTACACTTTTTTGTTGTCGTTTTTGTTGTTGTCATTTGTGAGTATGTAAGTGACAGAATCTGGGTGGTTCAGTTATCTCTCGCCATGTAACAAGTAGTCCCAGTGCCTGAACAATAGTCTAACGACAGCTTACAGAGTGCTGACACTGTCAGAAATAATAACCCTGCCTCAGTCTCTCAGCTTTCTTCCTTCCTTTCTCTCTTGCTTTTCTTTTCTTTTAATGGAACAGCATCCTTCTGCCACAAGGCCTGCCCAAGTTGAAGGGGAAGGAATGTTAAGAAACCCCTTGACAGGAAGCATCTCACAGAATTTACAGACATAATTGTCAAAGCATCAACCCAGGTTATTTGACTCTTTCTGTCACAGTGTTCCATAGGGTTATTTCTTTTTCTTAACTGAATTCTTTACCGGTACCTTTTATATATACATCATGATCACATTCAACATTGAGAATTTGTACCAGTATATGACATGACTTAATTCTCATTTTTCTCATTCCCGTGCCCACTGAACTACCCCTCGCCCCCCTATATATATAAGCTTTATTTCCTCTTTTATCATCATAGTTTTTCTTTCCCCTTGTTACTTACCCCTACCTTTTCTCTGTGAATATTTTCTACTTCACAATATCTATCATACATTCTAGAACTCATTTACATCTTCAGATTCTCATACCAGAGAAAAGACGCAGTATTTATCCATCCGTGACCTACTTATAGGGTTATTATTTCTTCTAGATGTACACACCAGCGAGAATTTAGGGCCACTGCAGCTCTGAGCCTTTGTTTCTCCATTAGCCACAGCCTGGATGTGGCCTGGGTCTCTCCTCTTGGGGTCATGAAGAGACAGGTCGGGGGCAGAGTTGATCCCAGAGAGTGAACAGCTGGAAGCCACCAAGGCTCCAGGTCCAGGTAATGTACAAGAGAAGAGTGAGAGAAAGAAGACTGGCTGGGGCATAAGAAAAATGCCAAAAGGCCTCTCCGCCTTCTTGGTGCTTTCTCCTCCTACCCAGCTAGCGGGAGGGCTCGGTTTTGCATTTACACAAGGCTCGGCCACACTTCTCTGGCTCTGTCCAGCCAAACCTGGCTGTTTTTATAGGCTGAAGCTGCTAAAGAGCAAAGGTTTAAAACGATGCTTCCTCTGCAAATCATTGGTGAAATCGATGTTGCTGGTGGTTTTCACATTCATGCATGTCTATGCGACTGGGCTCTAAACACTTCATTTAGTTCTGGCAGTAAAGTGTTCATCAAGCCATCTTTTCTTTTTAATTGAGCTAATAATTTCACTCCTGTCCTCTGGGTTGAGTCACACCAGCTGTAACCTGACTGTGACTGACTGAACAAATTCCAGAGTAAGAAAAACAGCTGTAGTGGGACCAAGTAGTGTGGGAAGGTTCCGACTCTGGCGCCTACCTGCTGGATGTCTCCACAAGCCAGTCACCTTCTCTAGATCTGCCTTTACCTCGTATTAAGCAAGAAAAATGCTTTCCTTGCAGGCATGTGTGTTAAACGGGTGCATCAGACCCTACACCAAGGGCTGGCATGCAGGAAGTAATCAATAAATGCAACTGGAATCTCTAATTAATTTTCTTCTAAATCTGACCCATCAGTCTTATGAAATTTCTTGGTTACTCTTCATACCCTTAAAGAAGGTTTGCTTCTCCTTCTGAGAAGAGAGGGAGGTGTAAGGAACAAGGGGTGAATAACAAGGAGAAAGAAAAAAATGTGATGGTATAAAAAAGAAACAAAGCTTATGTATATAGGGGGCAGGGGTGTGTAAAATTGGTAATGATGTAATACTAAACATGCTCAGAAAGAGTTGAAAAACCCTGTCACTGAGCAATAGCCCAGCTCTAAATATTCTCATGCTGTCTTTTCAAGCTCTCTATGCCCATGTACAGGTGCCTCTGCAGATGAACATATATGTGTAGGAGTTGCAGTCCATTCAGGCTGCAATAACAAAAATACCTTAGACCAGGTAGCTTATAACCCACAGAAACTAACTGCTCATAATTTCAGACAGTGAATCCAAGGTCGGGATCCCAGCAGATCCGATTTCCGGTGAGAGCTCCCTCTCCCAACAGATCCGATTTCCGGTGAGAGCTCCCTCTCCCAGCAGATCCGATTTCCGGTGAGAGCTCCCTCTCCCAGCAGATCCGATTTCCGGTGAGAGCTCCCTCTGGGCTCCCAGACAGTGTCACTCATGACAGAAGGGCTTGTGTGGAAGGGTACCAATCCTGCTGCTGAGGGATCCAGTCATTCCCCAAAGGCGGTGCCTCTTACGGGAACTGACTGAAATAAGAATTTTGAGGGGAACACAAACCCTGAGACCAACACTAGTATGTCCAAAAGCTGTGATCAAAACTTACAACGAAGTTTGACATTTAAAAAATAGTACGGGAAGAAAAGCATCGCCGTGGATTCCCTTCCAAATAGCCCCCTCCTGTGAACACACCGAAGCCAAATTTCTTGCAGTTCCGGAAGTCCTCTTTTCTGTCTTTAGTTGTGCTATTGTAGCTACCTCAATGTCCCAAATTAATTCAAAACATCTTCTTCCCATGGTCCTGTTGATTTGGGGAAAGAGCTAGAAGTCATACAGCGCCTCCTCCAATAAATAAGGCAGATGATGACACATGCTGATGTTTCTAGGAGCCCGCCTTTCTGCTGGACGGCACTCGACAGCAACATACACTGTCTTTGCCTCACACCGAGAAAATACCCTCACAAAAGAGGACTCCCAGAACCGCTTCAGCAAGA
This sequence comes from Thryonomys swinderianus, assembly GCA_004025085.1. Classification (NCBI taxonomy): domain Eukaryota; kingdom Metazoa; phylum Chordata; class Mammalia; order Rodentia; family Thryonomyidae; genus Thryonomys; species Thryonomys swinderianus. The sequence goes on from PVIC010046571.1 coordinate 8,039, forward strand.
GACCAGACAATGGAAGAAGTGTGCTCAAAATGAGGGGTCACATTTTGCAGGGGATTGGTGGCAAAGTGTATTTCACTATCCATTTTGGAACATTTTAATGCACACCAGACTTTTTTGATGAGCTGCTGTGTGTGTGTGTGTGCATGTGCATATGTGTATTAATGTATCACATGCCGTTTTATATCTTGTTTCTGACTTGTAGCATTTCACTGTGAGCATCTTCCCACATCCCTACATTAAATCCTGATTCTGAGTAGCCATATGAGAATCCATTGTACGAACACGCCTCATTTTAAACTGTTCTTCTCTTGTTGAATATTTTGTCTCCCTCTAATTTTCTCTGCTAGCTTGTTAATAATAGAGAGAAATGAATAGCCTTCTCCATACATCTCTGTCCATCTCTCCAATTATTTTCACAAGACAGATTCCTCAGCATTAAATCACTGTGCCAAGGACATAAACAATTTAAAAGATCATCACACACACTGCCAGAAAGGTTTTCAGAATTGATATCAATTTATATTCCCATCAGCTGTTTTGAGAACTCCAGTCTCATAGAGCTGTAGTTGAGGTTTAGTTCTTTATATGTGCATTAGGAAAAAATTACCTTTCGTGCTGCTTAACTTTTTCACCCTTTTTAAACTCACTGGGTTGAGAAATCTTAAACTTTTTTTTTTCCGGGATCAGGAATTGAACTCAGGACCTTGGACTTCCAAGGCAGGTAAAGCACAGCACTGAACAATCTTAATAATTTGTGTTTGTCTACTTATGGTTTTTTACATTTCTCCACTGAGATTTTATGTTTTTCCCATATTTAAAAAGTCTTTCTGCATAAAGTAATGATAATAGTGTTTGCCCTTAAAGTTTTTGTTGTTTTTCTCACTGTCCAATACAACTTTGGAATACTTATAATTTTACCTACAGACTTCTTTGCAGTAATGAGGATTCAATAGAAGGCCTTTGCACTGAGCTACATACCCAGCCTTTTTTATTCTCTTTTTTTTATTTTGAAAGAAGGAATCATTAAGGCACTCAGGCTGATCCTCCTGCCTCAGCCTCCTAGAGTGATGAGATTATAGTCTTGTACAACCCTACTTATAGAATTCTATAATTAGATAATTTGCCCCTTATGTAAATCAATCAATTCATCTGCATTTGTAGAGAATTTATTTTCTTCTTTGATACTTTAATCTGGCTAGAATCTATTTTAGAATATGACAAAAAGTGAGGACTTCACAAAATTTTATTTCAAAAGAGTAAGCCACACTTCTAACACTGCAAATCGCTCTTTAACCTGTGCAATGACACTGATTCAATTTAAGTTTTTCTTGTTTGTCCTGGGGACTGAACCAAGGACCTTTTGCATGCTAAGAAAGGACTCTACCACTGAGCCACATCCCAGTTCCTGATAGAGCTACCTGTCCCATTTCCCTGACAGACATTTGCATCATGTGACTTCAGGGTATGGGACAAGTCACATAGGAACCAATTTTCCTATTTTAAATTTCTTGGGCTGGAGGGTTAGCTCAGTGGTTCCAGCGCCTGCCTCACAAATGCAAGGTCCTGAGTTCGATCCCCGGTAACCACATACAATGCTGGGCGTGGAGACTCACGCCCACCAGCAATCAATACCACATACCACAGTGCTAGGCATGGTGGCACACGCCTGTAATCTCAGCACTCAGGAGGCAGAGACAGGAGGATTGCTGAGTTCGAGGCTTGCCTGGGCTACATAGTGAGCTCAGAGCCAGCCTGAACTACAAAGTGAGACCCTGTCTCAAAAAAAAAAAAAAAAGTTAGTATGGTAAGAGTATGTTTAGTTGTAATAAAAATTATCAGCAATCTTATACAGTGGCAGCACCATTTTATATATAGCTATGTACAAAAGATCCAATCTTTTTGCTTCCTCTTCAGCATTTATTATGATTATTAGTTTGAGCTGTTCTATTAGATAGGCATTGTTATCTCATTGTGGTTTTAATTTGTGTTTCCCTAATGGCTAGTGGTGCTGAATTTTCTTAGCCTTTTCTTTTTGTTTCTCTAGAATTTTTTTTTTTTCTAATTTTGAGACAGAATCCTGATGAATTGCCCAGGCTGGGCTCAAATTTGTGATCCTCCTGCTTCAGCCTCTCAGAATAGTAGGATTATAAGTGTGTGATGGCATATCTGGCTATCTTTCAGATAAATTTTAAAGTCATGATCCAATATTCTGCAAAAATTTTATATATATATACATATATACATATATATACATATATATGTATATATATATATATGTATATATATATATGATGAGACTTGATCTGGACACTGAGAGTCCCAAAGAAGCTATTGCAATGGAGAACACCTAGGGTTACCAAGATTTCCAGAGTAGTGCCACAGCTGAAAACACTGGCTTTTATTTAGAATATCAGTATAAGAGTGAAAAAAAGAGGAAAAGCGGTTTGAGCAAAGAACTATCTCAAGGCCAGGCAGTTTGTCTGGGAATGGGGTAGGACAGCACCCAAACACAACATGTTTCACTAATCTAAATTTCTTTTATGTTGAATTATTCACTCATCACAAAGCCTGCGTGTTTTTCCCCCAAACTGTAACTGTTCACTCCTTGGTCAAATTCCCTCATGCACAAGGATTACCTTCATGATACAGAGCTGGTACATGTATGTGACATTTCTTACCCCCTTTGCTTCCTTGCCCCCCACATACACACACACACACACACACACACACATGGAATATATACATTATATATATATACATAATATATACATATATATATGGAATGTTTGTAGTACATGAGATAGCATTCCTCACAAGGATTGATGCATGTATACAGCACTGCACAATCTCCCCTTTTTAATCTCAAATCTCTCCCCTTCCTTCTTCAACCTTCTCTGTTTCTTTCCCACATACAAAAGATCCACCTCACTGTTTCCCATTGTCTGTCTTTTATTTGGTACTGTATTTACATTTTGGATTTCACTTAAGATTTATTTCACTTAACTTTATGAGCTCAAGGTCCATCCATTTGCCTACAAATGAATTAAGTTTATCCTTCCTTAAGGCACAGTAGTACTCAATTGTGCACAAATATCATTTTCATTATCCATTTATCTTTTGATGGACATACAGGCTGCTTCCAAGATTTAGCTGTTGTGAGCTGTACTGCTATAAACGTGGGTGTGCATGTATCATTGTAATGTAATGCCTTTAACTCTTTTGGAAAGATAACCAAAAGAGGAATAGCTGGGTTCAGTAAAATTTCTATTTTTAGTTTTTTGAAGAGATCCCTTAAAGGGGTAAAAATAGAAGTATAGTAATACCTTGGTTCATGAAAACTTCTGTTTGCAAACAGTTCAATTCACAAACAAGCATTTGGCAAAAATTTGTTTCTTTTCAAAACTTCTACATCAAATGACAAGCACAACCACAGCCATCTTCCCCACACAAACATAAATGTAGACATCTTCTCCATAATTATAAAACAAATTAAGTCTTTAAACTGAAGTGTCACTGTATATTTAAATCATGAACAATTTATTCTTAAGCTATGCAGTCTAATAGAAGAATATATTATCTCTGAATTCATTCATTAATGTTTTTGTCATCAATCTTTTATATTTTCTGTCATGTAGATCTTGCATACTTCCTATTAAACATTTCCTTCTTCCTATTAGTTTTTCCTTCTGTTTTGTTTGTTTTCCAACTAAATAAAGTGTTCTCATTAAGCACATGGTGAAAGTTTATAAATACATTTATCTTTATCTGTCTTTTACTCAATCACTTTACTGAGCTCTACTAGTAATTATACTAGCTTCATAGTTTTTCTATAATACATATGTATGTAATGAAATAAATGATTTATTACTTCCTAGGTGCTGACCATTTGGAATGTAGCAGACAGAGGCTATAGATTCTTTCTGTACATGAATCTACTAAATCCATTTGTCCTCTTAAGAAAGCTCATCTGCCAGATGCGCCTCTTCAATCAATTGTGCCTTGCACTGGTGTCTGCTATTAACTGTAATTATAGCTTGTTCTAGAATGTGAATCTTTACACACCAGATAGTTAGGTCGGAAGCACCCTCTGAATAATCTGACCTCACACTGTCGTGACATGTATGAATCAATACATGCAGGAAGGGACAGACTGCGGTTTGAACATTGTTTGCTCCCTCTGAAATGTAAGCCTTGTTCTAAGATGTTAAGACTGGGGAACCAGCTGGGACCTTCAGAAGGCTCTTCTCCATTCATGCGATTAACAGATTAATGGGCTGTTTCCCTGGTAGCTCTGCTACAAGGGCCAATTTGGCTTTGTCTCTCACCATGTGATGCCCTCCGCCACCCAATACCACAAAGCCGGAAGGAAGGCCATTGCCAAACACGGTCCCTCAAACTTGGACACAACAGAGGACCCAAATAAACCTTAACGTCTTTCAATTCATCTGGTCTGGGGTGTAGTGTTATGAGCACAGAAAATGAACTAGGGCGGGAGACAAAAAGATATAAATCCCTGGTGGAATACACTGTGTGAGGCTCAGAAGTAGGGGTTTTCTTGGGCAAACATAAAGGACACAGGATTTTATATTGACAAGCTGCTTTTCCTCAGATCACCCTCTACCCCCTTTGCACATATACCAGGCCTGTCACAGCAGATGGATAAATTCTAGTCTGGCCTCCACCTGTCTTCTTCCCAACCCCCCACAACCATGGGACTTCAGTTCTTGAGTTGAATGTGTGGTGTGTTTATTTACAACCCTCCTATTTAAAAAGTTGAGAATGTCCAAGTGCACATTCGTTTCTCACTTCTTTTACTGCATTTTGTTAAGAGTTGATAGGCTTTGTTTCATGGCATTATTTTTTTAATGCCTATAATTATAGTTCTGATTTCCTCTTTGACTCACAAACTTATTATAGTTTTTGTTTTAATTTCTAAGCAAGTGGGTATTTTAAGCATTTATAATTATTGTTATTATTTTGCTTTGTGATCAGAAAATATGAACCCTACAATTTCTGCTTTTTGAAATTTATTAAGTTTTCCACAAGGCCTGGTGTATGGCCAACACTTTCATGAATGCTTATTAAGGAAATGACTTCCCTGTAGATAGAAAATGTTTGTAAAAACACAGAGACGGGACAGAGGTAGACAGATATACATGTGGACGGTCCACTCTTACTTTAGAATTCTGATATTTAATTATTAAAGCACAAAGATGCTTACAGGAGTGAGTCCCTTCTCACAATTGTTTCTCTGATATTTTTTCTCTTTGAACAACTCTATCAATTTTTATGCTATTGAATATTATGCTTCTTACCAAAATAAAATGTCTCTGTATTATTTTAGTGTATCTTCCCCTCAGTTCTACTCTTTCTGGTGCCTTTTGTGTCTGTTACTTCAAATTAAAATCTTTATTCTTGCTTTTGCCTTCTTTGTGTTTGCCCTGAAATGTCCAGTCTATCTTTGTTCATTCTTTAAAGCAAGGGTCTCAAGCCCCTATAACCAGTCTCACTACAGAAGGTGCACAACAATGATTTTTTTAATTAATTGAATTCTTTATTGGTACAATTTATATACATCTCAAAATCACATATAACATTGGGAAATTTGTACCAGTATATGCCACAAGTTAATTCTCATTTTTACCCGTATCCCTACCCACTCCCCCCTCCTCCCCCCTTTATACATGCTCTTTTATTTTCTTTCTGTATCGTATTTATTCCTTCCCCTCATCACATTCCCACACCAAGTTTCCTATAGAAATATTCCACTCCATAAAAGCTGTCCTACTTTCTAGAGCTCATTTGCATCTACAGGTGTTCATGCCAAAGAGAAGATCCGGGAATTGTCTATCTGTGATCTATTGATTTCACTTATTAGTATATCCTCCAGGTGTCTCCATTTGCACCTAAATGGATCGATCTTGTCATTCTTTATGGCAGAGTAATACTCCATTTTGTAAAAAAAAACACATTGATTTTTTACTTCGTCTGTGTTTCCAGCCACTTCCCATGATGAGCGTCACCGCCTGAGCTCCGCCTCCTGTCAGATCAGCTGCAGCGTTAGACTCTCACAGGAGAGTGGACCCTGCTGTGACCTGCGCATGTGCAGATCTCCTAAAACACTCCCCTCCTCCCTCCCATTGGTGGAAAAAATTGC
>PVIC010046572.1:0-14191 GCA_004025085.1 Thryonomys swinderianus
TCTTTCTGTGCCTGGCTTCTTTTACTTCTCATAGTCTCCTGCAGAGTTACTTTAAAATAAAGTTTAGTTTATTAATTTAGTTTTACTTGAATTTACTCCACATAAAGTACACAGAAGTAACACAAGACAGTGGATGAAAGTCAAATAGTCTTTACCACATATATAGATCAGTATGTGAAGTACAATAAAGATAAAAGATATAAATTGATTTCCACTTTAGAATGACTCATTGACTCTTGCCATGAAGAAACTAGCACCTTCATGTTCTCTCTCTCTTCCTCTCTCTCTCTCTCTCTCTCTCTCTCTTCCTCTCTCTCACCAATTCTACTTTTGCATGTGCTATTATTAGGAAAGTTCACACTGTTTACCTTTTTTGGCTCGAAACCATGGTTCTCAGAGTAGTTGCCTTTTAACTGTGTATTGAATTGGATTCTGTGTTCACCTGTGCTCCTGTTCCCATGGCTTCTTCCTTTCCAATTACTTTGGCAATGTTTATGATCTTCTGTATTTGATTTCATCTTTCAGAAGTATTTTATTTATGCATTTTAATGACATTTTATTTAACCCCATCTACTCAAAATATTATCATTTCAGTGCATAATCAACCCCAAATCATTATGGGGTCTTCTAGCATCTTTTTTCCTGCTGAACCATCGATGTCTGGTGTGAATTTTACATGTAGCGCTGTGCTCGGCCCCATGGGCCATATGTCGGGTGCTGGGCAACACCTGTGATTCCTGGCCATGCTCCTGGAGGCTCAGGGCCACACATCCTGCTCCTCTTTTCCTCTCTGTCCCTCTCCTGTCACACTCTGATTCCACTACACATTTTTACTAATTGCAGTACCTCTCCTAGAAAGATTCCAACAGGGTCCACAGATTCCACAGATCTTCATCTATGTTTTCTTTTGTTCTTCTTTATAACTTTTTTTTTTACATTTACATCAATAGTTTCCTACGTGGTATTATAAAATGTTACAAATGCTTTTCAGAGGAGAGTCTGGGGTTTATCTGCATGCTAGTCTGTGAGCTTGTATGTGCTTCACGGTATCTGCTTTCTGTGTTTGAATGTGATATAACTGTATTTTAAAATAGCAGAGCCCATGTCAGTTAGGAATATTCAGGTGGATTTATTTGGGCTGAGGAGCTCTGTAATTTCTGACCATTAGAAGATATTCCTTAGCTTTTTTTTTTCATTTTCCCCTTCCCCACTTCCTCTCTTCCTGTTTCCTCTTTCTTCCCTCCCATTTTAATTTTGTTAATAGATATGTCTCCCATTCTGATTTCTTCAGCTTCTCCATTTCCTTCTAATGCTTTCCTAGCCACATGGGGGCTGCTTCCCTATCTTCCGTTAAGCCCTATGGCTCTTGTGTCCCTTCAGGTTTAATTTCTGTCAGTCACATGAATAGCCAGCTCATCCTATTGTGGCTAACCCTGATCATGCCATTCACAAGTGCTTACCTTATCCTTCGCTTTGATTTGACTCCACAGTCTAAGAGACACCCTGAAAATGATTTACTATTGACCACCAAGGTGATGTGAACTTAGGTGTAGCTTAGTTTCTCCATGTTTAATTCTTTCTTCTTTGTGGTTCTGTGTGTCAAACACAAGGCTGTCACTCTGACATACTTATCCAGACTTTGGAATATTTTCTTTTGTACAGTCTTTCAAAAGCAATACGTTTCCCAGGCTGTAGTTTCACTTGTGATCCTCATACCTCAGCCTCCCAGTATACTAGGATTACAGAAATGCACCATGATGCCTGGCTTGTGAAATTTAAATAAAAATAATGACATGCATGCACTTAGTCCTTAACTACTTCATGAATTATAATGTTCTCCTGACATGACATTTGCTGTGAAATCACTGTAGTAGGAAGATTTCCCATATCTGACAGATAAGAGATTAGAAAAATTCATGTGATTTGTTGAAAGTTTCTTAGCTACTAAGTTAAAATGGAACTTGGTTTGTAGAGATAATGTAGTCATTATATGCCTCTCAGAAGAAAACTCTTAATAATTGTTCTGTTAAAATCACTTTTAATTTTTATTATACCTACTTTAATATTGCTTATTTAGTTATTCTGTCAGGTTAACTGAGCCCTCCCATGTTAGAAGAGTTGGGGATTACTGAAGCTACATTTGAACTCAGGTTCTGCTAGATGCGAGGCACATTTTCTTTTGATTCTGCTCATAAACTCTTAAAGTTTACTAGAAGAAATAACACATGAAACTCATGGACAGATTCTTATTTTCCATTGCTAAATATTGAACCTCTTCTTTAATATTGTTTATACAGTTATTACTTCATCGGGATATACTTTTACTGACTCAACATGATTCAATAAATGGGACATTGACATTTTTTGAATTGATGTCTACTTTATTCCAATTTATACGGTAATCAGCACCATTTCCCATAATCCCCTGAGGCTTCCTGCTGCCATAAATCATCCTACCTCTGTACATTGTATTGTAACCTTCACTTGTGGTCCTCAGCTGCCAAATAAAAGGTCACTTAATGGGTCCTTACTCTTTCGAGCACCATCCAAAGCTTCCTCTTCAATCAGCTTCTCAGGGAGAAGTCCAGGTGGGGGCAAAGACTCAGGTCACTTTAGCTCTGTTTCCATGGTGACTTATACACAGATGTGATCTTGGCATATAACTTTGGACATAATGGTCCCTAATCACATCTTCTAAGCCCCAGAAGACTCAGCGACTCGTATGGGAGTTTCCTACAACTTCTTTTAATGAAATGAGTTTCTGAAAGGTAGACTTTGTACCTTCACCAGGAAGAAACAACCAGCCATCACTCTGGGCCAGAAACTTAGGACAGAGTGGGTTGTTGCAGAAATTCTATGAAAGCAGAACATAAAATACATTACCAGGATCCAAGGTGCCAAACAGTACCCACTGGTTGGGGGGGAGGGTCTACTCTTAATTAGCCCAGTTAGCTTAATGGGCTCAATTCTATTCTGAACCAATTCTTTTCTAAGTCCTACACAAACGTAACATGCATAAAGGAAGTGGTCTATAAAGAAATCACTGAAGAAAAAGAATTCTGAGAAGAGTAGGAAGGTAGCAGTCTAGGATCAAAGGTAACTATCTTTAAATATGTCAAATGTTAACATGAGTGTGAAATATTAGAATTCAGTTGAGGTCCAAAAGTATGACCACTACCGAATTGTTACAGACAAAAATGAGAATTAACTTGTGTCATATACTGTACAAATTCCCCAATGTTATGTGTGATTGTAAGATGTTTATAAAATGTACCAATAAAGAATTCATTTTGAAAAACAAAATAATTGTTACAGACAAGAACAGCCTCCTTTTGGGGGCTCCTGTATCATGGTGGTCAGGACAAATTTGAATCACTGTTCTGCCTTTTACTGACCCTGTTGATGCTTGGATAAGTTTTTTTTTTCCTTACTTAGATTTATTCCTTTATAAAACAGGAATTGTCCTAGTGTTCCTGCATTTTTTATCCATGAAATTATTCTGTACACTGTATTGTTAAAGGCACTGTGGTACATGTTCATAGACAACCCTGTGCTCAGTAGCTGGAACATCACGTGTATTTTAAAAGGTTGTTGCTCACAGGGTAGTCTTTTTTTTTTTTTTTTTTTTTTGATTTTTGAGACAGGGTCTCGCTTTGTAGTTCAGGCTGGCCCTGAGCTCACTATGGTGCCCAGGCAAGCCGCCGCGAACTCAGCAATCCTCTTGTCTCTGCCTCCCGGGTGCTGGGATTACAGGTGTGAGCCACTATGTCCGGCATTGTGATATCCGGCGTTGATTGTTGGTGGGTGTGAGTCTCCACGCCCAGCATTGTATGTGGTTACCAGGGATCGAACTCAGGACCTTGCACTTGCAAGGCAGGCACCGGAACCACTGAGCTAACCCTCCGGCCCTCACAGGGTAGTCTTAGAGGCTATCAGTTCTGTCATTAGTCACACCCTGACAGAGAACATATAAGCATGGGGCGGGTGATAATTAGCAGCAGAGGGCCAGATATTAAGAGATCAGTTTGAATTATAGATTTTTGAACTTACACATTCACCATTCACTCCACAGTGTGGTGATTAGAAGCTCAGCCTTATCACCAAGTATAGAAGGAGAAGTCAACTCACCCTATCTGGCGAACAAGAGATATGGAGTTAAACCACCAGATGTCACCAAAGCAAACTGATAGGAAAATCGCAGGCCTTCTTATGTGTTGGTCATTCCCAACCTTTCATCGCCCCTGTCCCATAAATTCTAGTAGGCTCTATATTTCCATTTATTTTTCTTGCCTCTGACATGGCCAAGCTATTATACCCCAAATATACTTTCAAACGATAAGAAATATTGTAAAAGTTGAACCTTGAATAGCATCACCTTTTCCGCAGTCCTCATACTGAATGGATTTCTTGTTTTCTTCAGGACATGTTAACTCATTCAGCACATGATCACGGAAGCTGTACACAGTGGCCAACGGCCGGCACGGAACTTTGCCTAGAGAGACTGTGCATGATAAATGCAGTAATTCAGTCAGCACTTTGCTGAAAGACTGGCATGTCGTGTATACCCTAGAAGTGGGCATTGCCACTCTTCTTGTTATTCTTATTACATCTTTTACTTATGGAAAATAAAATTCTCAGAGGGTACCACTGAGTTTTCATTCTCCTAAAGGCAACACACACCCACAAAAGTCCAAAGGAAAGCGACTTTACCCAAAGGAACATCTTGAAACAGCAACAATGAGTAGAATAAAGTTATACCCATCAACAAGAATACAGATCGAAAACTTTCGTGAGTAAATGAAAGTAGCATGAGGATAGCACTCTATAGTACCTTAAAATACATATGGCAGCTCTAAGTAAAAATGGCTAGAATCCAAAATTAGAATATTGCTACCTCAGGAAAAGATCCTACAGATTATAAATCATGTTCTAAGTGGATATTAAATCAAAACTAAGTGTACTTTATTCAGAAAGGACATGTGATAGACACAACTTTTCTCTGTCTTTATGTCAACTCTCTTAAATAATTAACCAGGTAAAATGGGGAAATGAAGAGCAGGAAAGAAAAGTGCTTAATTAACCATTCTTTATTAATCTTATTTACATTTGTTATAAATTTGTAATAGAAGACCTATTTCATTTTCTCAATTCAATGAGAGCCCATTAAGATATTGTGTCCTCATTTGTATTTCTATTCATTAAAGTACCACACAGAATCTTTTCTTTTTTTAATTGGACACATAAAAGTAGAGGTAGAGTACCCTCTTCTAGGGTATCTTGCAATCAGACCTTTCCATCTGTGTAAAGTATAATTTCTGGATTATCTTTCCCTTACCAAATTATGTCTACTTTACCCTTTAGGGGACTGTTAAATGCCTCTACCTCCAAGCAGTCTTTACTAGTCAGTTCTATCCAAAGGTTATGCTCTGTGCCACACACTCCTTTGCAAATCTGGCATCCATTCCCTGGTGAGCTTCCTGGACACAAATGTGTTAGGGAAACATATTGCACGGATCATTGCAGAGAGCCAATGGACTGTATCCATTATTTTTATTAAAGTATATTCCTTGTACAAACAGCTCCTCCTGAGAGACTCAGAGACACATGTGAACTCTCTGCTGTATGATCCAACTCGACCTGGTCCTTCAGAAAACACAGGCATGTAGCAACTGCTCACACATGAAAAAGTAAACTGAATAAAGACATTCATGCAACAAGCAGGACACGTATTATTTCTCACCACTTAGAGATCTCAGCCTTACAAATATCCACGTTGCACCCTGAAGGGTAAAGAGCTTTCTATTGTTTGCACAGGACAGCTCTGAGAAAAAAGGAACAAAGGTCTGAGCTGGCTTCATTAAGGAGGATGGATATAAAGCGGCAACATGTCTGTGCTGCGCCATTGAAAGTGAAATGGGATAATTGCTGTGGTTACAATGCGGCTGATCAAGCTGAGAGAAACAAGTTTCAAATCGTTCCAATCAGTCCTAATCCAGCAGAGTTATTAACAGTGCTCTACCCTGGTGCGACTGCATCTGCTAACTCGAGATAATGATTTATATCACAGTTTATGAGAGTCCCAATTTGTCCTAATTCAATAAGCAAAACCCGGCAAGGCAGGCAGGAGACGTACATCATGCCATGCCTGCAATCCCCTTTTCTCCTGCTCTGTCCACCACCCCTACACTGTCGTGGGGGAAGCAGTTGCTTGACAAATACTTTGCTTCGTGGTCCTAAACTGAGGGGCGCAGGAGAAAGTGGAAGATCTGTCACACCCTAGGACTCCAAGAAACAGCAGGAAAGAAATACTTCAAGCAGAGCCAATATGGTGGAGTCATTCAACTAGAAGACTCTATATTTCTGGTTAGATAGGAGGAATACTTAAAGAAACTGTGTTCAGGACAGGCAAAGTTGTAATTAGATGAAGTAATTGTCTCAGGCGCTGGAGTTGGGTTGGGCGGTAAGAAGGCAGAGGAAGGATTGGTGGGAAGATGGTAGAGAACTAGGTGAGTGTTACAAATAGTTGTGCTATTTCTTCAAGTGATTAAAATGATAATATTCCATATCTAATTTATAGTAAGAGTTACACAAAGCTGTGAACACATTGAGGGAAGGTAGATTTTAAAAGTAAAGTGGATAAATTATGTGATGTATGGATTGGACCTCATCAAAGCTATTTCTTTTTTTTTTTTTTTTTGAGACAGGGTCTTGCTTTGTAATTCAGGCTGGCTCTGAGCTCACTATGGTGCCCAGGCAAGCCTCGAACTCAGCAATCCTCCTGTCTCTGCCTCCTGAGTGTTGGGATTACAGGCGTGAGCCACCACGCCCAGCACTGTGGTATGTGGTAATGATGGTTGGTGGGTGTGAGTCTCCATGCCCAGCATTGTATGTGGTTACTGGGGATCGAACTCAGGACCTTGCACTTGCAAGGCAGGTACCAGAACTACTGAGCTAACCCTCCAGCCCTCATCAAAGCTATTTTAAGATAAATTTAAACATTCAAAGAACAAAACCAAAGAAGTTTCTTGGAGACCTCAGTCTAGTAATTCTTAATATGGAAGTCGTGGTCCCTAGATGAGAAAAGTCACTTCATATCAACTACTAAGCTCTGTGTGTGTGTGTGTGTGTGTGTCTGTGTATGCACTGACACGTATGTACCAGCTTGCTTTACACAGTGGGTAAAAAGTTCAGAGCTGTCATAGTATCTTAGATTTTCCTTGTGATCTACTAGCTATAAATCGCTGACCAATATAATCCACTCAACTATAAAAATTAGAAAGCAGAAATGGATCCTTAAGAAAATGTCTCTATTTTACTATCAGAGACAAAAAGGGATGGCAGGATGATAGGAATCTCAAAACAAGTCAGGATATACTGTGGGTGTTGGACCACCAAAGAAAACACGGCTTCAGCCAGGTACCATTTCTGGACACCATTTTTTTCCTTACCCTGTCCCCATATCCTGGGACCTCTAGCTTCCCTTAGATAACCAGCCTTGCATCTCCTTTACAGCCAGAGACACTCTCAGGAAAATATCCATTTATAATCCTGGAGATCATGTGAGAACATGAAAAGAACACAGAGCTAGCTGCACCTTCTCAGAGTCAGTCACGGGGACACAAAGTGGATGTTCACTGAGTGCATGCCTGAGTGCACGCGTGAGCGTGTGATTGCCCGTGTGGCGTGTGAGTGCCTGTGTGAGTATGTGATTGCCTGTGTGAGTGATAAGTGCATACATGAGTGAGAAGTCATAGAATTCATCATTGTCCCACTGGCATTCGCTTTAACTCTCTGAAAGAAGAAATTGGTTTTCATAGCATCTCAGTTTCCTTTGCTTTAGCAATGGATGACCAAAGTAGCCACTTTCTTGAGAACTTCTCTCTCAGGCTTCTTCCTCTTTTCCTCAGTCCAAAGGATTTCATGCATCTGTGTTTAAACTAATAGGAGCCCCTTTCATTTCAGCTGTGACTAGCACTGTTGTGAACCTCATTCCAGGCCAGGGAAGTTTGATCTCACAATGGTGATTGACGTCTCAGCATTAAAACAGATAACAATACTTTGGTGAATGCTTTGGTATGAGCTTAGGATTGTGCCTGGCATTGCAAAGGAACTCAGTACAGTTTCCTCCAGTTAATCAGATTCCTTTTGACCTTATGAATAATGATATATGAAAAATAAATTGTTGAACCTATATATTCTTTATGTATTTTCCACAAGTACCAAGTTATTGCCAACTTTTTCCACTTCTCCTATTCTGTGTCTTATTGTGAAGCAAATTCCATCCCAGACATTATGTTATTGGCTTACCTAGTATTTCTGTACACATTTATGAAGAATAAGGACTCTTTATCTTTCTTTATCCTATCTAGATTCTCTAAATTAAAATTTCTCAGTCTACAACCCAGGCCAAATCCAGCTTGCTCCATGTTTGTGTGTCATTGGACCTAATTATGGTTTTGAAATATACGTCCATTTTGGGAAAAAAAATTCAAAAAGGGAATGTTGAGTGACAAATGAAAATTGTACGAGAGTCATGTTTCAGGTCCATTTATAAAGTCTCTTGGATGAGCTTTTTTTTTTTTTTTTTTTTGAGACAGGGTCTCGCTTTGTAGTTCAGGCTGGCTCTGAACTCACTATGTAGTCCAGGCAAGCCTCGAACTCAGCAATCCTCCTGCCTCTGCCTCCCGAGTGCTGGGATGACAGGCGTGAGCCACCATATGTGGTATGTGGTATTGATGGCTGGTGGGTGTGAGTCTCCATGCCCAGCATTGTATGTGGTTACCGGGGATCGAACTCAGGACCTTGCGCTTGCGAGGCAGGCACCGGAACCACTGGGCTAACCCTCCAGCCCTTGGATGAGCTTTCTAATTGTTCTTCCAACCTCCGCTCTCCATGTCTACTACGTTCCACAAGAGTCCTTCCTGAGTTGTTATCAAGCCATAATATTTTAGAACACACATGCTTCTCTAATTCTTTTCCCTAAATGAAGCCGGGACTCCAGCTTCTCCATGAGCCACTAAAATCCCTCTGAAGTAGTGATCAAGTCTTTTAATGGCCTAAGCTCATTTCCAAAGTCACTATTCCAGTCTTGGTGATTTGTTTGTCACTATCACAGGCCTCCAGTTCTTTCACCTCTGTCAGGTAGGCCCTGTCTTCCTCACAGATCTACAGGCTTTCACAAAAGTGGAATTCTTGACATTTAGGGCTTCAGAAGTCTCTGTTGTTTCTCTGTACACTGTAGCTAAATATTTAGTAGCATCCCAGGACCCCATACCCTACTCACTGGATGCCAGTATCATCATCTCCATCTTCATATGTAAGGACAAGGAACAGTCTCTGTACACAGGACCCAATGTCAGCGTTTCATGGTACTGACAACCTGTGCTCTCCACATGCCCTTGCTAGTCACAACCTTGTCTTAATGTTCATCACCTCTTTCACACCGAAGTTTATGTCTTACATCAGTTGTCTATGAATATCTATTTCTTCCCCCAATAGAGAAAAGTCTTAAGGAAAGATCTAATTTTTTTACTTTGCATCTTTTTCTTTTCACTGTCCCATATAAATCCTTAATTAGCAAGTCTCCAGTAAGTATTTGTTGAATGAGTTGTGAAGTCAAATTGCTGTTTCTTTTACTGATGTTTTATATTTCTTGATGAATGCTAACCCAGGTTTTCTTGGCTGCTCTGAGATCAGGTAATGCGTTTAATGTTTTGAATAAACATACCTGTAAATTCTGGGTATATCAACATCTCCTTAAGTCTGTACACTTTAAGAAGGTTGACTAGATTTTTCCAGTCCTCCCTTATGCTCTATTTTTGAGTTCCCTTTGACTATCCTTTATCAAGTCTAGTTGCATTTTGCCAAGATCCTTAACCTTTGCTTAGTTTGCAACTTTTACTGCTGAATTAGCCAGTTATATAGTCACATTTGCTTCTTTTTCCTACCTTGTCTCTCTTAATCAGCTGGTCTGCTGACTGCTAGCTGGAGTAAGGAAGTCATGCTATGTATGCATCTGTTCACATCTGGTACATGAAGGGTTGGAGGTCACATTTATACAGGTAGCACAGCTGACTTCACAGCAGTCTGGAGAAAAGAAAAAGAATAAAGAAAAATTTCCCTGTGCTTGATCGACCCCAGTAACTGGGGCATTTCCAGCTGCCATTCACCTTGGTACACACACAAAGCATGAGTCAGGTTAGGAATCTGGCATTGCTGAGACCTTTTATTCTTTTTGCTTACTTCTGGATTTGAACCTAAACTAATAAGAAAGTTTAGTTCATCTCAGCCTGTCCTACAGTGTGCCTGCTCTCAGTTTGCAGGTACTGGTCAGTTACAGACCACTGTTTCCGAGCAGCTGTCCTTACTGCCCCCACTTGCAAGCAGCAGCAGAAGTGGACAACGTTTTCAGAGATAACAGGCACCATCATTGGCTTTTCTCACTCTAGTCCTGACTCTAATATCACAGAGTGTGGAACAGAAGCCAAGAATCTGAGTCCTGTTGGGAATGTCAGAGCCTCCCCCTGATTTATTAGGGGCAGCCCACTAGGACCAAGAGGCAAGGGGACAATTTGGGAAGTAGCCAAGAAAGCACAGGCTGGAGTAAAAGATGAATAGACATTTTGGAAATGTGAGCCACTTGAAAAGGCACTTCTGGGGCAAATCGTTAAAAGGGGCTAAATAAGCACCTGCCAAAGACTTTACAGATGTTTTATACAGCACGTTAAAATTGAACATTCTGTAATTTTTCTATCATCTTAAGAATATCTACTCCCAATTTTTATTTTTCTCTAATTTGTATTCAGTGAAACTTTTTATCTCCAGTTTTCACTCCTACTTGTATGTAGCAACTGTAGAACAAATAGAAGACAGCTGATCTCCATAAAATACAGTTACATCAGAACTGAGCAGAATAAGGATCTACCTTTCTCAGACTTCGTGCCTGATATTTCATCACTGAAGACTTTATTTTAATGAAAGCTTTGGCCTTGAGTCTTCTCATTACCTAGGAAGATAGCATCTGAAGGGCGCTATTATTAGTTAAAATAATATGAAAGAAAAATAATTTCCAATATATTTTATTACTGACCAGTTTGCCAGCTTTCCACGTGCTCAAATAACTCCACATTGACTCTAAGGTAAGACTATGCGTTATCCTTTCCTTTTTGCAAATGATGATCTAAGGTAAGGAGAACAGGGGTGATGTATCTGTGATCACACAACCATTAGCCCCCAGATGCTATCTGATCTCAAGTTTCACACGCTAAATGTCCAGGGGTTCCCTACTGTTTTATCCTCAAAGTATACCCAGAGAATGAGTACTCAAAATAATTCTGAATATAGACAACAGGAAAGTATAACAACGGCGGGAAAGATTCCACATGCTTTCTTTCTTTCTTTTTTTGGTTAGACATAAGTCATCAATGCTATTTGAACCACAACTAAGAAATTCTGAAAGTCTTATCCTTAAGATGGCCTTGAAGAGATGGAAGGTTCATTCACAAAAGCTAAATAAGAGTTGAGTCAGAAGAGCAATGTGAGCAAATGATGTAATAGAATTCTGGATGAGAGCGGAGGAGTAAAAATAAAATATTTATAGAAGGCGCATTATGAGGTGAATCTTTGTCACACTTAAATAGTGAAGACAGAGCTTCAGAAGGGTTTCACATACCCAGAAATTCAACAAGAAGCACATTAAAAAGATTACTTAAAGCGTCTTTTTCTTCTTCCATTTTACCTTTACTCCCTCCCTCCCTTCCTTCCTATTTTCCTTCCTTCATTCCTTCTTTCCTCCTTCAGAGTGTGTGCATGTGTTTAATGTGTCAAACCCAGGCCTTTGCAAATGCAAAAGATACACTCTACTACCCAGGTACAGCCACAGCCCACTTTCTTTAAATGCAGTTAGATGCAAGTACAAAAACAAGACTATGGATTCTAAGACCAATAACACCATTTTGTTGATTCTGAGAACTAAAATTATTATGCTTTATATTTTCATGTTGAAAATACAAATAACCATGAATCTCTTTTACTAAATATTTTGAGGAGGCTTTCAGTAGAATGAAGAGTAAATAATAGTAAAAATATTATTAATGTGAATGTAGAGACAAAATATGCAATACGGAGTCATGCCTTTTTGTCAACTAATTTTATTAAATTGAGATATAGCTCATGCAAAATAACAGATGTACAAGTAGATGACTAAGGGCCTCCTGCATGTTAAGAAGAAAAATACAGGAACATTAATTAATGAATGAGAGAAGACACTTAAAGTGACACTTTAAGAGGAATTTTTTTTTTTTTTGAGACAGAGTCTCGCTTTGTAGTTCAGGCTGGCCCTGAGCTCACTATGTAGCCCAGGCAAGCCTCAAACTCAGCAATCCTCCTGTCTCTGCCTCCTGAGGGCTGGGTTGACAGGCGTGAGCTACCACGCCCGGCACTAGAGGAAAATATTTTTAAATTCATTACTCATAAGGCAAACACATATCCAAAGCACAGTATAGTATCACAGGTGTTAGTGGAGCTGACGCTAAAAAGTACTACATAAAATAAAATATCCTCAAGTTCTAAAAGAACTTAGATCTGTCCTACATGGTGGTTGAGAATGTTGACAGTTTCATTACTTCAACAAACTGTTCACCTGGGCATGCTACACCCGATCATAGTTGTAGTCTTTGACCCCACAATTCCACTCCTAAAAATATTTAACTGAAAAACACAACTCTGTGCACACCCAAAAGACATTAAAAGGGTATTAGAGCAGCACATCAAAATAATATGGATGAAAGATCTGTATTCATACAATGGGGTCCTGAGTGATGCCACAAACAAAATTATCACTGGATTCGATAGAATAGAATCCAAATAATAATAAAGATAAAAATGACAACTGAACGGAGTAAGAAATGAGACACTAATAATGGTTTACACTTTATTTGTTTATCAAAGCCCAAAAATGTGTATGTGTGTGTGTGTGTGTGTGTGTATATATATATATATATATATATATATATATATATATATATGTACTGACAGTAGGGAAGATGGTGGTTATTTTGGGGTAGTGGGAGGAAGAAATCCAAAAAGAGCATGAAATTCTCCTGGGATGTTGATTGAGTTAAGTGTCCTGATCTTTGTGTGGGTTACATGTTAAATATTGGGGTCATTCTGCAAATTTTCAAACTGCCTTTTTAATCTCAACTTCCAAATTGGTTGAATTTGTTTTCTTACTCTCAATAGGGCTATTTGATTATTTAGATTAAATCCATACAACACATAGAGGATAGTAAAGAATATAATGAACACCTAAAAATCATTAGCCTTATCACCAATGTCATTACCTACAAATGTGATTAATAAGTGTATTATTTCATGGGTTTGTTATGAATAGTGGATGGAATAGTCAGCATTCACCTGTTGTTGACAAAGAACAAATCCTCAAATAATGTTCAAGACTTTTCCTAATGAAACTTGAGTTTGCACAATCCCCAAAGACTTGTAGCCCTTGAACTTCAATGAATCCCAACACTTTTAGCCCTCTGAGAAACATGAGAATTAAGTAAGATTGTACTTTTAAAGCATTTAACAGTAACTTCAAAAAATTCTAGCTTTCATTTCAATTCTTTTTCAGTATTTACTATTCATATTATACTAAAATGAGGTATATTTTGTAGGCTATGCTTCTTGCACTTTTAACATATGTAATTCAGTAATTAATACATAACAAGGTTGTACAACCAGCAGTACTGTGTGATCCCAGAACATTATTATTGCCCTAAAAGAAACATCGTATCTTTTGGCAAATACTCATTTTCTTCCCATCAAATACTGGCAACAAAATCCATTTTCTGTGTTTATGGATTTTCTTATTCAAGATATTACATATAGCCGGGTGTCGTGGCTCATGCCTGTAATCCCAGCACTCGGGAGGCAGAGACAGGAAGATTGCTGAGCTCGAGGTTTGCCTGGGCTACATAGTGAGCTCAGGGCCAGCCTGAACTGCAAAACGAGACCCTGTCTCAAAAATAAAAAAAATATTACATGTAAGTGAAATGATAATATAGGTGACCTTTTAAATCTGACATCTTTCTCATAGCATGTCTTCAAAGTTCATTCGTGTTGTAGCATAGACCAGTATTTTATTCCCCAGTAAGAGCTCATTAACACTCCTTTCTATGAGTGTCTCACATTT
>PVIC010046573.1:0-14185 GCA_004025085.1 Thryonomys swinderianus
TAGTCCCAGTTCTCAGGAGGCTGAGGCAAGAGGATTGCCATGAATTTGAGGCCACCCTCAGCTACATAGTGAGTTCAAGACCAGCCTGGAATACAAAGTGAGACCCATCTCAATAAAAAGAGCCAGAAGTCACATAGGTAGATGATAATTCCTAGGTATAATTTGTGCTATATTTAGAATTAATGGCTGTATGTGTAGTGATTGTTGGTTTCCGTAACAACTTTTTATAGAAGGAACTGCAAGACTTTAAAACCTTTTTCTTATCTTTTTCCTAAAGTAAAATTATGTACCAAATCTACGCATATTGGTTTATTTTGCATAGGATAAGAATTTGAATTTTTCATTTAAAAAATAAAAATGCGTGCCTTGGGCTGGGGATTTAAAAGCTCTGGGGTTCTGGTGTCTGCTTTGCAAGCACAAGGTCCTGAGTTCAATCTCTGGTACCACATATCACAGTGCTGGGTGTGGTGACCCATGCCTGTAATCCTGCACTTGGGAGGCAGAGGCAGGAGGATTGCTGTGAGTTCATGGCTTGCCTGGACTACACAGTAAATTCAGGGCTAGCCTGAAGTACAAAGCGAGACCCTGGCTCAGAAACTAAAAAAAAACCTCACTTCTGTGTGATTGTTGTATGTATGGCACTTAGAAAACTTCAGGTGTTCATTTCCTTGTAACTCTACACTTCATTCTGTACTGTGAGGCGGGTATTTCAGCAATGAGAAGACAAGAATGGCCCTGGAGTTTGACATGGCAATATGTTAAGGTAGCCTGGCCTGTTCCCGGTGAGTGAGAGCCTCAGCCATCTTTGCGGTGGGGAGACAGGAAGGTGAGGTGTAAGAGCGTGAGTGCTAAGGAAGGGGTCTGTGCTTCCCAGCACTCACACACATGAGCGCACACACAGATTGATCGAATCCTTTCTTCAGGATCACCCAGTGATTAAGAATTTGGGACATTGTAACGGTCACGCACTGGTGTGAACAATACAACTCGACAAAACATGACACTTTGTTTTTCTCCAGCTGATGAGTCAGTTGAGGTAGAGATACAGAACGAAATGTACAAACGCATGAGGGTCTCACCAAGCCCTATGTTCACTGGAAAACAATTCTTTTACTGCATTGAAGGAGGACAGACTTTACCTCACTTGTGGGAACAACCACAAACTTTTAACTCAGTGAAAATATTAAAGCGGACCAGGGCAAACAATACTTGTGACACTATTGTCATGCCATACTCCATATGTGCTTATAACAACTGTATCCCTGTGCATAATAAACATATTTAGTTAGCACATACCTATAAAATAGTCTGGGCTGGGCGTGGTGGCTCATGCCTATAATCCCAGCACTCGGGAGGCAGAGGCAGGAGGATTGCTGTGAGTTCGAAGCTTGCCTGGTCAACACAGTGAGCTCAGGGCCAGCCTACAAAGCAAGACCGTCTCAAAAAAAAAAAAAGTCTGGGAGGCTCAGGCAAGAGGGTAAGTTCCAGATCAGCCTGGCAACACAAAGTCTTGCCACAGAATAAAACTGAGGAACAGTTGGCGATGTAGCAGGATATGGCCCAGCATAAAGCCTTAGATTCAAATCCCAATACAATAAAAGTAAGCTAATTAATGACTACATTTATATTAAGATGAAGAAAGGGCTTTGCAAAAAAGGAAATTTTGCAGTTACATGAAACTGGACAACTAAGAATTTACATACTTCTTTACTAAACAAAAAGATATAATTTGCTAATAATGAGAAAATCTGATTTTTAATATATTTTATAGTTTTAAATATAGCTACGAGTAGAGTTTCGGTAAGTGAACTGAGGCAAATGTTGAAAGTCACTTATGATAGTAAATAACTCAGATTAAGACACCAAGCTGAATTATTGTCCATGTGCCAAGGACAACATAGGTAACTAAAGTTTGCTGTTCAGTGTTACAATGCTGTGGCATAATTTCATTGTTGTTATCATTTTATTCTTTACAAATAATCTGAATTTGACAGCATATATTTTTATGGGAACTAATACATGATGGTACCAGAATTATATACACATAAACACACAACACCCTAAAAATGTGAGAATTCATAGGCAAAAGAAGAGGTGTTGGAAATGGTATAATTCTACTTGTGACCTAAAAATGAGGCTTCTCGAAGATAAACTGCATTTCCCTAGATGGGAAGTAGATGGGTCACTGACACCCCTTACATCTTTCAGTCAACACTACAACAAATGTTTATTGCAACACCTCAGGGGATGGTTAAAACCCATTTTATTCACTTACAGTGATCAAGGTTATTAGGTACAGTACTTACACTGAAACTATTGTACAAAAACACACAAAGCATTTACCCACAGGATTGAAAGTTACAATGCTAGTGTAACTGCTTAGCATTCCTTCTTTCCGGGAAACTCAAGCGCACAGTCCTCAGTACACACAAAGCCTACTGAAAACTTTCCCTCATCTTTTAACAGTGGCAGAGAATGAGGCTCTGAAGACCCAGCACTGCAGTTACCCTAATACTTGTCTTTCTTAGTGAGGGACCACTCATTCCCTTGGAGTACGGGAAACAATGAAGACTTCATCTGGAACAAAAAAATACGGCACAAGAGAACCTGTACATCCTACTGAGAGGGAGGGACACCCGGATGGAAGGACAGGAGACAGGCAGCAGGCAAAGTGGTTAAAGTGAAGCAGATCCTCAGATGAGGGAGACGCACACCTCTCCTAGAAGCACGCACAGAAGTGGAAGAGGGCACAAGCAAGTTCAAGCGTCTGGTCCACACGGTGTCACAGGTACTAACCAGATGCCAGGACTGAAAAGTGGAAAAATATTTCCAGAAAAGCAGCAGTTAGAGAATTTATAGATGAGAGAGCCGTGGTCTGTGACACTGTAGAACGACAGCGTATGAGCCTCATAGTCTAGAAACACTCCAATGTGTTTTGGAGTAACAGTCAGAGAAAGGAAGCCTATCGAGGGAGTAGAATTTTTATACATCCCCCTCTCCCACGTGTAATTCGAGCTAGTGTCCCGCCTGATGACGAAATAGCCACCCAAGGGTTGACAGTTTGTACTCATGGTGTGAGGTATGGTACTTGCAGTGTGAGGTATGGTGTGAAGCGCAGGATGTGGGGTGCCCAATCCAAAGTGTATGGTGTGATCTCCGGTTCTTGAGCAGATTCCATCACTTATTCCCAGGATCCAGTCAGTTCTCATAGACACATCCACCTCCCAGTAATGCTTTCCTGATATGATCGATGAGGAGCCCAGGTAGACACTCAGAACATCTTCTTGTAGTTGTAAAAATGTACTATTTCCTCTAGGTATAGAAATCTCCATACGTGGAAGGTTGTCTGCGGCCTGTGTCACATAAGCTGTAAAAAATTACAAAGTTGGGTGAGGGACATAGTATGTGTAATGTTACGAGAGGACTTGGGGGATGACCTTGAAAAAGGACTGGGAGAACTTCATTCCAAGTCATAAACAGAGGAAGTACATTTGCAGAAACACACTATGCGAGGGAGAAATATGGGTCTCAAACTCTGAGGAGTAAGTTCTGAAATATATAGAGGAGAGGGTGGCTTACGAGGACTTCTCCTTACCCCAGTGGCGTCGGACCTCCATTAGCTCTGTAATGTCAAAAATACATAATATTAAATGCAAGCAAGCCAGGCAGCACCGACACCTACTTCCTCTCCGGTCTAGGGGAAGACTAAGGGACTGTGATAGGTCTCAGCAGGGATGAATGGCCATTCCAAATAATGTGATCCCATCACTGGCAGATGTCCACTTCCCCCGTCTCTTCTGTCCACAACTAGACACTACTCTCTTCCACAACTAGTGCTCACCATCCCTAGAATGCCCAGCCACATGTATGACCCAGCTTTCCACATACATTGTTCTCCCATGGGGTGGTACTAGTGATTGAACCCAGGACCTCCTGTACGCTAGGTGACTGCTCTAACATCGAATCCATCTCCAACCCTTTATAAATTTTACACTGAGACAGAGTGTCATTAACTTGCTAAGTGTCTCAGGCTGGACTTGAACTTGCCTCTGCCTCCTGAGGAGCTAGGACTACAGGCAGGCATGCTTGTGGTGCCCAGTAGGCTCTGCTCACCTTCACACACTCGGAACATCCCCCTCAAGTCAGGAGCTTGGAGCACCAGCCTTTGTCTCTTCGGCAAAGTTTGTGGTTTCTTCAGAGTCAGTGACCTACTCCTAGGGAAGAAAACAGTAAAGTCCACACCTCATTCCTGTGTCCTTCAGACACCACTAACATCTTCCAATCCTCCTCCTTTCTACACTTGAACTCTCCTTCCTGGGGATCCCGAGAAGGGACAAAATAAACTGCTAGAGTCCTAAGAAACATCTGCCTCCTCAATTATTCTGTGTATTCTCGGAAAGCCAGTCAGAAGCACAGTTTCTCCATTCTGAAGGACTTCTGTTTTGGGGTTATTTTTTGAGACAGGGTCTCACTTTGTAGTTCAGCCTGGCCCCGAACTCACTATGCAATCCAAACTAGCTTCAAACTGACTGCAATTCTCCTGCCTGTGCCTCTGAGTGCTGGGATTACAGACGTGATTACACTTGGCATTGTGGTGTGGTACCAGGGGTTGAACTTGGGACCTTTGTCTTACAGGGTAGATGCCAGAACCACTGAGCTAAACCTCTGGCCCTCTTAAGGAATTTCAAGCAAGTTCTCTTGCCTTAAGTTTAAAAAACTAATAATGTAAGGAAGAGTTACTGCCATGAATATGTGTTTCAGAGAAAGTGATCACTAGGTAAATTTGTACAATCTAGCTCTTGAGTGTCTGGGCCATGTGCAGTGTAGAAATCTGACAGGCAGAACCCCAAAACTGCCAAGTTTGTGCCCATACAAAAGTCCTTGACCATGTAAGGTTTTGTGGTGCATTTTTTGTCTGGCAAAATACAAACATGTGGGTTGGAGGTTAAGCTCAGTGGTTCCGGCGCCTGCCTCGCAAGCGCAAGGTCCTAAATTCGATCCCTGGTAACCACATACAATGCTGGGCGTGGTGACTCACGCCCACCAGCAATCAATACCACACACCACAGTGCTGGGCGTGGTGGCTCACGTCTGTAATCCCAGCATTTAGGAGGCAGACACAGGAAGATTGCTGAGTTCAAGGTTTGCCTGGGCTACATAGTGAGCTGAGGGCTAGCCTGAACTACAAAGCGAGACCCTCTCTCAAAAAATCAAAAAAAAAAAAAAATACAAACATGTGTCAAAAGAACACCAAGCTAATGCTGACTAGAATTTTAGCACTGCGGGTGTTTGGAAAAGCTCGAGGCATCCAGGCAGGCAGGATGCTGTGCAGAGAAGGATGAAACCCGTGTGGGTCCTTCCCAAGGATGTGATTAAGATGGATCAGCTGTTGGTACTTGAGCCAAAATTCTGTTTAACAGATTCAGGTTTACGGACATGATCTCTTCTGTTTCCAGGAGGAAAGCAGTGATACTTTCTACTTATATATATTACTCCCAATGGATCATCCCAATGGACAATTCTCAGTGCTTGTTAAAGAAGATATATTCCATGTACACTGTATCAAGCACCCATTAAACCCAAAGCCCAGAGCTCGAAGTAGGTACACAGTGAATAAAATGATGATGCCAAGGCTTTGATACTGTAACACCTAATCCTTAATACCACTGCTGTGCTTGATTCCTCACAACATAAATTGAACCATACCATTTGGTCCATTCTGAGTAGTAATAAACCATTCAAATTCCAGCTGGTGTCAGTAACTTATGTAATACTTTGTCTAAATCTTCCTGACCTGGGAAATGTGCTAAACACTCCTTAATTTTAGTAACTACAAATCTCTCACCACATAAAACATCAATCACTGGCATCCCACACATACCTTTCCATGGTGTCCTTCATACCCTAGTGAGAAAGAAGAAAACAAGCATTAAAACTAATGGGTACTGGGCCAGAGATTTAGCTCAGTGGTTCTGATGTTTGCCTCGCAAGTGCAAGGTCCCAAGTTTGATCCTTGATAACCAACCACATGCTACAATACTTGGTGTGGTGGCTGAAGCCTGTAACCACAGCACTTGTGAGGCAGAGGCAAGAGGATTGCTGTGAGTTTGAGGCTAGCATGGACTACATAGTGAATTCAGGGCCAGCCTGGGCTACAAAGCAAAACCATATCTCAAAAAAAACAAAAAAACAAAACCCTAAAAAAAAGAAAGTATAAGATAGGAAGTTGTTTCTACTCTTGTTTTAGTTAGATTTAGATGTCAGTCAAATGCAGTTTATGTGTACAATAATGAATCTACAAGAACTGAAAAGCAGGAGGTCTAATATTTAATACTAAGAATGGTGCCTTCCCTCTCGCGCTGCAGTGTCCTGAAAATTATACTATTCACTCCAAATTCCAGTCTCTATTAGTCCACATCTTTCATGGCTTTGAGTCATTTACTCATTTTATCACTGTAGACAGAATTTTGTGTGCATCTGGTCTTCTTTACCTCAAACTTATTTCCTTCCTGTCAAAGTTTTGGCAAAATAAGCCAGTAGCTACATCCACACACACATTGAGTTTTATCTTCCTAACAGTCCACTCATGTTGTATATAACAGGAAACAAGTATGTTCAGAGGTAGGAAGGGCCAGTCACACTGAGTTTTGGCACTGAAACTTCTCAGCGTCTGAAGCGCATCTTTCCTGTGACTGAAATTTCCCAGCTACATGGACTTTACTCCTAGGACATGAGGCGGTGAGATTCTCGCGACACAGAATTTGCAGAAATGTGAATGTGTCTCCTAAGTGAACAGAAAGCTTGAGCCAGTGCAACACTTGCTTTTGTGAGATGCCATAACACAACTGTGGCATTGCTGGCTACACAGGATGGGACGCTGCTTCCTCTGGGAGGAAGTGTCGCACTATTCTGGACACAGAAAGATGCACACAGGAGAATGGAGGAGGACCGTGGCATCCATGGGGTGAGCTACGGCCCACCCTGAAAATGGCTAGAACTGCGAATGTACTTGCTGTCCCACTGCAGACCCTGGACAGAAGACGCACTGGCATAAGACGCTGTGTTTACCCACACCTCCTAAAGCTCTTCAGTTTAAAAGGAGAAAACAGGAATGAAATCCTGTCATTTGCAGTAATAGGAGGAACCTAGGGGATTTATGTTAAAAGAAACAAGTCAAGGCTCGAAAAACAATAGCGTTTAGCGTTAAATACATGGAACAAACAAAAGCTGAACTCAGAGAAGTTGGAAGTAGAATGAGGGTTACAAAGATGAATATCTTCAAGAAATTCAATGAACACTGTGGTGGTCAGACATAGTAACGGTGTTGCCTATGCTTCTAAACTGCCAGGGAAATAGACTCTGCTGTCACCACCACAAAAGAAAAGTATGTGAAGTAATGAATAATTAGCACCATTTAGACATGTTCCTTTTTTTTTTTTTTTTTTTGAGACAGGGTCTCACTTTGTAGTTCAGGCTAGCCCTGAGCTCATTATGGTGCCCAGGCAAGCCGCCACAAACTCAGCAATCCTCCTGCCTCTGCCTCCTGAGTGCTGGGATTTCAGGCATGAGCCACCACGCCCAGCACTGTGCTATGTGGTATTGATGGCTGGTGGGCGTGAGTCTCCACGCCCAGCATTGTATGTGGTTACCAGGGATTGAACTCAGGACCTTGCGCTTGCGAGGCAGGCGCCGGAACCACTGAGCTAACCCTCCGGCCCTCGACATGTTCCTTTTAAACGAGCATGTAAAGTTAATGTGACATAGAAATAAAATGGATCATAAAGAATTTTCATGACCATCCCTGCAAATCCAACAAGTTAGATATATGAACAAAGACATGCATTACCAAAAATGGACTCATAGTGTAAAATAAGAAGAAAATGTCCAAAGGGAAAGGGAGAAATGAGGGGGCAGGGCAAAGCAAAAAAGGGAAAGAAAAAATTTGATAGTAAAAATTAAAAAATGAAAACAAACTATATATATATAAAAATGTATGTATATATATATATTATACACACACACAGATATATGTATGTATGTATGTATACACACACATATTGTGGTGGGGGATTGTAGGGAGCGCAGGGGAATGGGAAAAAATTAGAATCAAGATGTGTCCTACTCAGGTACAAATTTCCAATGATGATAATGTATACCTAAAATGTACCAACAAGGGCTAGGGATTTACCTTAGTGGAACTGGCAACTATCTGGCAACTGCAAGGTCCCCAGAGTTCAATCCCCAGCACCACACACCACAATGCCGGGCGTGGTGACTCACACCTGTCATCCCAGCACTCAGGAGGCAGAGGCAGAAGGATTGTTGAGTTGGAGGCTTCCCTGAGCTACATAGTGATTTCAGGGCCAGCCTAAACTACAAAGCGAATGAGTCTCAAAAAAACTAAAAAAAAAATAATAATAATAATTAGTAAATAAAATAATATGTACCAGTTAACTAGGTAAAGGGGGGCACAATAAGTATAGATTATAAAAACAAACCTAGGGGCCAGGCATGGTGGCTCATGCCTGTAATCCCAGCACTTGGGAGGCAGAGACAGGCGGATTGCTGAGTTCAAGGCTTACCTGGGCTACCTAGTGAGCTCAGGGCCAGCCTGAACTACGAAGTGAGACCCTGTCTCAAAACAAAATAAAACAAAACAAAAAAAAACCTAGGGGCCAGAGATTTAGCTCACTGGTTCCGGCGCCTGCCTTGCAAGCACAAGGTCCCTGATTTGATCCTGGTAACCACATACAATACTGAGCATGGTGGCCACGCCCACTGGCAATCATTACCACATACTACAAATGCGGGGCTTGATGGCTCAAACCTGTAATTGCAGCACTCAGGAGGCAGAGGCAGGAGGATTGCTGTGAGTTGGAGGCTTGCCTGGGCTACATAGTGAGCTCAGGGCCAGCCTGAACTTACAAAGTGAGACCCTGTCTCAAAAAGAAACCTAGGAGAAGTAAAATAATTTAAAAATTTATAACTATATAGAAAAAAATAAAAACAAAGAAAAAACACTGAAATGGTTTCTCTGTTGAATTTTGCCTAATATTAAAAGGAAACGTACTAGTCTGTCACAGGTTTTTGGAGAGACTAGAAAGAAGCTGCCTGAATTTACTGTAGAAAGCAGGGCAGGGGATTGGCAACCTGAAGCCTCTTTATTTACCAGGGACCAACCTGAGGCATGAAGAGAAGCTTGGTAAATGCTCAGCACTGGATCACAGAAAACAGGCAAATATAGTATCACTGGGTGCTGCGGAAATTCCCTCCTACATTCAACTCGGGCACTACGCCTCAGAACAATGGAAATGGCATTTTCCTGTTTTATATGTATAGTCACTTATCCCTGTAACCCTCAAAATTGATTCAGAAATGAGATGCTAAATAGCCCAATGAACTTCATGCTTTCCATGGTTGCTGAATCCCAGAGCCCGGAGCTTCCATTCGAGTCTTACCTGCAACATCTTCATTGTTGTCTCCTGCAACTGGTTCTCCGCATGTGACAGGAGCTCTCTCACCAGTGTGGTCTGCTGGGCCAGCTCACTGTCACACTCTTGCAGCCTGTGCAGAACACGGTCCTCCTCTGACCTCAGTTCTTGCAGCTGTTTCTTCTCCTCAGAGTCCAGGATGACTCTCAGTTTTTTAAACACAGTCTGGACATTGTCTGTCTCCCACTGTATTTGATTCTTCAGAGATAAGAGAGAGAAAAACATTCAGTCACTTGGGTTTGGAAGCCAGAAGAATAACTATATTCACAGGGGAGTCCTCAGGGAAAGGGAGGAAGAGCTCCCGGGGAAGTAGAGTTCTCCTGTTTTCCTTCCTGCCATTCAAATCAGTGACCTTAAGTCAAAATCACAGGTTTGCCCTGACCCGAAAGGGGGTGCTCGGGTATGGTTTAGCTTTTGAGGACCCCACACCTGCCTGCTTTACTCTTCATTCCACTAGTAAACTCCCTGCCAAAAGTTGAATACCAAAAAGAGTCATGACCCATAGTCATTGTCTTTTCCTCAGACAGTTATTGTCTTTTGCCCAGTATAGTCAGTCTCAAAATCTGCCAGCGTAGGGTTTAATGGCACTCACTGGCCATCTTCCCAGCATCCCTCAGTGGGAACAGCTCCCTCCACACAGCTGCACTCATTGGTGACAGCCACTCGCCATCCTGCACACCCGCCAGGGAAAGCACGAGCCAGACTATCAAGTGACTTCTCAACTAAGCAAGTGTCAGAGAACAGAGAAGGGGTCTTCCCCAGGTCCCGTCACATTTCTGGCTACCACCCTTAGGAGTGTGCTTTCCTGCCTGCCAGGAAGTTCTCTCTTTTTCGATGTCAGCTTTCCACTCCTCCAAGTCTTTCTCATCCGTCCTCAGCTTCTCCATCTCTTTGTGGAGGATCTCCTGTGAGAAAGAAATCACACCAGTGAGTTTTTCGGCACGTGGAGAGTGGATACATGTAGATGAAATTTGATTGATCCGATCAGTTTACTCAACTGAGAAAAACATCCTGAGGAAGTGAATGGCTTCTTTATGTCTCTAATGTAATTTATTAAGTAACAAAGTCACTGTCCTTCACCAAGTGAGACTCATTTTTTCTCAAAGACACACCTAATTCTACTTCAAGAAAAGAACTTGGTGGGGCCGGAGGGGTAGCTCAGTGGTTCCAGTGCCTGCCTCCCAAGTGCAAGGTCCTGAGTTTGATCCCCAGTAACCACATACAATGCTGGGTGTGGAGACTCATGCCCACCTGCAATCAATACCACATACCACAGTGCCAGGCGTGGTGGCTCACGCCTGTCATCCCAGCACTCGGGAGGCAGAGGCAGGAGGATTGCTGAGTTCAAGGCTTGCCTGGGCTACATAGTGAGCTCTGGACCAACCTGAACTACAAAGCCAGACAATGTCACAAAAGAAAAAATAAAAAAAGAAGAACTTGGTTGTGAAACCATCTCATTCATTCTTCTGAAGTGTTCAAATAGGTAATTAGAATTATTCTGGGCACCAAATCTCCACCTTTCTAGTAAAAGTTAAAGTAGTATTTGTTTCTTTCTCATACTTTTTCTAGACTTATTCTCTTGCAATTAATTGGAGTGTACAGATACATACTTTAAGCTGCAGAAGAAAAGCAAAAAATGGAGAGAAATCATAGACTTCAATTCCGTGGCAGCAAAGTAATTCAACTATATGGAGAAGTGGAAATTTCCTACCAGGAATTGTTTTCTGCTGTATCTTGCCACAACCGTAACTCCTTACCCGATACTCTTGTGCAATCTCCTCCATGAGAAACGTCTGGTGACCACGGTGTTCCTGAGAACGTTCACACAGCCAGCAAATGACCTTGTCATCATTCCTACAGAACAGCAGGAGCTTCTCCCCGTGACGTTCGCAGAGATCGGCATTCGGGGGCGTGAGGGCCAAGCCCCGGAGCTTCTCCCCGATGTTGGCCATGTGTCGATTGGGCCTCAGGCTTTCAAAGCGGAAAGGGACCCGGCACACGGGGCAGCTGAGCGCTCCTTGGGCGCCCGCCACATTCTCGCAGTTGGAAGTGATGCACGATTTGCAGAAGCTGTGGCCGCAGTCAGCGCTCACAGGTTCTCTCATGAGTTCCAGGCAGATGGGGCAGCTGACCTCCTCCCTCACCTGGACCAGCACTGACGAAGCCATAGAAGCTGCTTCCATGCTCCTGTCTGTTCTGACTCCTGAGCTTCCTCCTCCTCTAGATCCTGATGTTTGGGAAGATTAAAATGGGACGGAGTAAGAAATGTGGGCATGGACTGAAGGAATACTGACTAGGCAAAAGTCAAGTAGACATCAGGACCAAAATATTAGAAGTCAGAAAGCAAAAAGTGTAAGACAAGAAAAGGAGTTGCTGATATAATATTAAATACATCGTAATTTCAGAAACTTACTCTGAGTTCGTATCACATAAGATGTGTCATACAGAATGATATTTACCTTCCTCTAAAGCACAGAGGACAGACGGAGTCTTTACAGTAAAATTCTTCCACAGTCCTTACTTTTCTTTCCTTCACCAAAATCACATCTTCATTGTCAAAAGCACCAAAGAGCTTATCTTCAGGACGCCGGCTTTGATATCAACATAGCCTCGGTCATACACTTCCAGCACAAATTGTTCTCTCAAACAGAGCTGCTCTGACTACCTCATCTAAACAATTCCAGCTCTGCCACTGATATGCAGTTATTTCTTTTTACTAAAACAAAATAAATTTACTCCTTTCATTTGCTGTACAAACAGCATGGTATGGTGAATGACTTTCAAAGCAATGCATTGTTACCGCAGTTCACAAACTAGATTCTTTGTATGAAACTCAAACTCAGTGAGTCGAGAACCAAATCTAATTCAGTGTTTAGGTCCAATGTTGGCCTTAATGGATATCTGATTTGTTCTCTTCCAGTTTAATATTAAGCCAGAATCGTGGGGGGAATAGAATCAAGATATCACCCTGTGTATCTTCATTATTTTCAGTAGAATAAACTTACCAGTCAGTCGTCCTTCAGACATCTCTCTTCTTCCCGTCAAGCTAAGCACAAAAGCAGGGTAACTAGCGTGGCACCGCTACACTCAGAACAAGGTAGGCCTAGCAGCAAGGAGACAGACTAGTCAATGGTTCTGGGGAATCGTGTTTGTAAATGGCAGGATTTAATCACAAAGACATAAAGAGTCTTCCAAAATCACGCATGTCAGGGACCTGTAACACGTAATCCCGGAGAGGGATGTCCACTCTGAAACAGAAACTCCCCAAGATTAGATGGGGTCACTTGGTGAATCACCACTGATGATGGATCACGCAGCAGCAGCTGGACTGAAATCTAAAACAGAAAGGACGCCGCACAGCGGCTCTACGCGGTCCCATCATTATTATGGACTTGACATTCAACTTGATAATGGCATTAATTGAATCATTGAAAGACAAGACAAACACTACTGTATTGTAGTCGCAAAATCAAATGATAGGAAAAGTGTTATCATAGC
This sequence comes from Thryonomys swinderianus, assembly GCA_004025085.1. Lineage (NCBI taxonomy): Eukaryota > Metazoa > Chordata > Mammalia > Rodentia > Thryonomyidae > Thryonomys > Thryonomys swinderianus. The sequence goes on from PVIC010046573.1 coordinate 12,990, forward strand.
TTTCCAACCTAAAAGTATAAGGGTTTAACTGAAGCCTAAAGAATATGAAGGAAATGTGAGCCAAAGAGATAGATCTGTTCCAGAGAAGAAATCACACGTGTAAATAGGCTGGTCACACAGCTGAAATGTCCACGTGTCTACTAAGCAAAGAGCTGTCAGGTTTGGGGCATCACATAAGCCCACAGGCAAGAGAAAAGGCAAAACCTCTCAAGTGAGGCGACATCTGGGGACTCTTCCTGAAGATTCAGGATGAATTATCCGCATCAGTTATCCCTCCCTGCCAGACCCGGACACCCGGAGAGTCATGCCGAAACACATCCCCAAACGCAAGAGCTCGGCGCGATCGCTTTCCAGGGACCCCCTGGCTCTGCCCCCGCTGGCGGGGAAAGGACTATCTGCCTCTGAGCTCAGGACTCGGCACGGTTCGCCAAGCCGGGATGGAGCAGCGGGGCCAGGAAGGAGCAAGCGCTGGGGCGCGGGGCGCTCAGACTGGAGAAAGGCCGACCCTCCCTTCCTCCCCGCCTTCCTCCCAGATTCCGGATCTACCACAGCAGGAAGCCTCAGGCTGAGCCTCTCCCCTCCCCCAGGAGGCTTCAGGCTGAGAAAGTACACGCACCCAAGAAAACGCAGCGTTTTCCGTCAGCCTTCAGAGTTCTCCCCGCCGGGAACTGCTTCACACAGCTTTGGACACCTCTGGAGCCGATGTGATTCCGCGCAGAGAGCAAACGGGCCGGCCGCTGGGTTCCAGATTTACTCGGCCAGGGCCTGTTTGTCAGCAGCTGGGCAGGAACTGAAAGTGAAATTGCAGGGCGAAGAGAAGAGATTCTAAGGACCAATGGGGCTCCTCAATTTAAGACCTAAACTGCGCGCTGTGTGTACTCGGAGTGGTTTCCTGCATGGCCTAGGGGGAGAAGAAAGAGGCCCTCCCACTTTTCTTGTAACTTCCTGTCTGAGCCCAGCACTGTTCTAATTCAGTTTGGTTTGGAATATGTTTGATACGTATTTTACTAGGATGGTATCCTCTTTCAGTAGCTTTTCCTCTACTACTGTGAATTTATTACCCAGGGATACGATTTTTTAAATTGTAATTATTGGGCCGGGGATTTAGCTAGTTGGCATCTGCCTGAAAAGCGCAAGGTCCCAAATTCAGTTGCCGGTGCCACACAAGACATTGCCGGGTGTAGTGATTCATGCCC
>PVIC010046574.1:0-14190 GCA_004025085.1 Thryonomys swinderianus
TATTCTTTCACTTTTTTTCAACATTCCAGTCTTTTTTGTACCTGTGTTCATGCTTTTTTGTTCCCAAACTCTTCACGTGAATTTTTATTTTTCTAATCTCAATTTAAAACTCACTCTCCTCAGAGCCTTCTTTGACTCCTCAGGGTAAGTCATATGTTTCTGCCATATACTTTCATAGTTTTTTGGAAAAGACTCACCAGAGTTTGTAGTAACATAAATGGGTGATTTTTCATCATATTACTCTCCCTAGAGGACCATATATTTTACAAAAACAGGGTCTTTGTCTGTTTTTCTGCCACTGTAAACATATTGTTAGGATGGGAGAAAGCATTTGAAAAATACTGCTGAACAAATACATGAAAAATGTGTTTTTTAATGTACTAGTGTAAACAGCTAGCACAAGAATTAAATATTTTCTCAATGACTGGCTTAAATTTTAGAATAAACTTTTTAAACTCATTGACGGCAGATAGTATATGGGCTGGTCAGTTCTTGCCTACATCATTCTTTCATTCATTTTTCATTCATCATCAGATTTAAAAGCTAAGTGGTAGAACTATAGATATACACTTGCCTGGAGCTTTTCTATTGGAGGCTAAGTATTGTGAATAACTGTTAATTATGCAGTGATCAAGTGACTTAAGGGATATTCATACATTATTATTTGCATATGAACCTGTGCTTGCAATGGAGAATATGGAGTTGGGATGGTTAGGCTCTGACTCATGTCATTTCCTGGAAAAAGACCCATGCAGACTGCCTACTCAGTCTTTTAAACAATAGGATAGATAAATATGATTCCATTGCAATGAAGCAAGGCAGAGCCTTTGCCACCTCCTCTCTCAACTAAGAGTTGTTTGCAAATTCAGTAATGATCAGAATTCATGTTATGTAAGTGCTTAAAAAATAACACCTACATACTTCATAGCACTAAAGCAAAACATTTTCATTGTAGATGGATTTGAGAACAAACCAACTATTCCAGTGTCTTTCCTAAACTCTCAAAACAGAATTACTCTCATTTTTAAAAGCTTTAAAAGTTAAAAATAAATACTAAATAGCTCAAACTAAACTATGACTTCTATCTTAATCTTTTTTAAATTTTTAAAAATAGATTTTATTGGTACATTTTATATATACAGCATGATCACATTCAGCATTGAGTATTTGTATCAGTACATGACACATCTTTTCTCATTTTTCCCTTTTCCTCTGCCTTCCCTACAGCCCCTATGCCCTATATACAAAAGCTTTGTTTCCTACTTTAATCATCAAATTATTTTCTTTCCTCTCTTTACTGACCCCTATCCATCTCCCTTTTCCTTCTGAAGATTTTCTTCCTATTTTACAATACTTATCATACATTTTGGAACTCATACCTCCAGTTTCTCATACTGGAGAAATGATATAGTATTTACACATCTGTATCCTATTTAACTTATGAGTATGTCCTCAAGGTACATCCACTTGAATAAAAATAACTCAAATAAAGTGACTCTTTGTTAATCTGAAGTCAAAGGACATTTTATAAAGCTCCAAAGGCTCAACAAAAGGAAGAGTTCCTACCAAGGAAAAACAAATGTTAAGTTTTAAAGTTCATTCATAAATTTTGTTGTGTTCACTTTTTTTTTTTTTTTTAGACAGGGTCTCACTTTGTAGTTCAGGCTGGCTTTGAACTTACTATGTAGCCCAGGCAAACCTGGAACTCAGCAATCTTCCTGCCTCTGCCTCCCAAGTGCTGGGATTACAGGGGTGAGCCACCACGTCACCACGCCCAGCATTCTATGTGGTCACCGAGTTTTCAAACTCAGGACCTTGCGCTTGTGAGGCAGGCGCCAGAACCACTGAGCTAAATCTCCAGCCCTGTTGAGTTCACTTTTTATGCTAGGTATCCTACTAAGGACAAATATCCTTATCACAGAGTGTATATTTTCATTGACAGAGAATAAAGACATGTAAGCAAATGAAATAATGACAGAGTGATAAATATTATAAAGACAAATTACAGGAATGGTTTGTCTGGAAAGAAGACACATAGGTTGAGTCCTACATGTTAGGGAAGGAACATGCCTCACAGTGAAGTAGACACACAAAGGAAGAGGACTAAATGCAAAATGGTCTTGACTTGTCAGAAGACAAAGAAAGCCAGATGATCCACGGCTGCAGAAGGAGGTTATGTTTAGATCATGCAGCTCTTAACTTCAAGTACAGTTGAAAGTCACAGGAAAGAATGAGCATGAACAAGATAATGTTTAAATAGTTACTCTGTTGCTATGCAGAAAATGAATTAAACTGAACAAGAGGAGATCCAGGAAGATTAATTAGAAAATAGCACTGGCCCAAAGAAAAGCAGGTAGCCGCTTGAATCAGAGCAGGAACAATGGCACAGAATGAAGCTCTTGAATTCAAAATATAGCCTTTCATATGAAATACTGCGAATAAATTCTTATTAAACAGTCAAATGATACATGGAATACCCCTCAGGCAACTGTCATTCTCCATAGGCCATTTGATGAAAGCATATTATGATTATAACTAATGTAATCATTTTATGTCACATGTAATTTGGGGTTGCAGACAGCTCGTTAGACTCATCGAGTTCTTTGGATTCAGTCAGTTATCTTTCCAGTACTTGCCTCTACTGATATGTAGGCAAAGGCATTAACAAGGAATTGGAATTATTCTATCCTAACTTTCTTGCTGCACATATGAAACATGAACCCTACCATTAATGAATCCTCAATGGACTGATTTCTTAAAAGAAACAGCAACTTTCTACACTAATGAAAGTATTAGTTTCTAATCAGAGGGTGGAAAGGTACTGACAACTATTTAGTCTCTTAAACACTTTAAGGTTATAATATTTCTGAATGTATATTATTAAATAATACTTAAAATACCATATGTTTCAGCAGTTATGTCACTCTATTATCCAAATAGCTGTACAAAATGCTTCTCAATAAACACATTTTTCATACACTAAAGAACCTAGTGCTTCACTATGTAGCAATCACATAGATGATAGGGCTAAACTTTTTTTTTTTTTTTTTTTGAGACAGGGTCTCGCTTTGTAGCTCAGGCTGGCCCTGAGCTCACTATGTAGCCCAGACAAGCCTCGAACTCAGCAATCCTCCTATCTCTGCCTCCCGAGTGCTGGGATGACAGGCTTGAGCCACCATGCCCCGCACTGTGATATGTGGTATTGTTTGGTGGTGGGCGTGAATCACCACGCCCAGCATTGTTGTATGTGGTTATCAGAATCAAACTCAGGACCTTGTACTTGTGAGGCAGGCAACAGAACCACTGAGCTAAATCTCTGGCCCCAGTAGGGCTAAACTTTTACACCAGATTTTAATTAGATCCTGCCTTACTTTAATGGTCGATACTAATTAATATTAAGGTTGTTAATCCATAAGATATACTAGCATTTTGTTGATTGCTTGGATTAGAATTAAACTAATAGATGAAATTTTTGCTACTAAGGTCTTAAATCTGAGATAAGAGTATTGCAAATTTAAAAGGACCTTCATGAGCAGTAGTTTTTAATAATTATAACCTAATAACTTTTTAAATAAAATATAATTGTTACTGAAATATGACATAAGAAATTTCATGTTTGCAACTATAAGGATACAGTTTTAGATAGCATGAATTATTTGTCTTCAAGAATATGCCAAAATTTCTGCCTTTCCTTTTGAAATAAATTAAACATTCCTGAAAATATATTGTCTTCATCTCTTTTTATTTTTGTCTTTGAGAGTGTTAATCATCAACACAGAATGTTTTATAGTAAACAGTATTATGAAAATAATATTTATGGTTTCCATTTTCTCCAGTTGAACCTGGAATAAAAATTGAAACTAATATTGTAAAGAAGGAGTTATTCTTTTGAATTACTTTCTTAGTTTTGTTATCCATTAAAAGCAATTTTCACAATTTTTACTTTGAAGTCATACAACTGTCTCTGTGATTATTAATCTTATGTATCAGTGTGGCTAGCTCCAGTGCTGAGTTTGATCAAAACAAATCTACATGTTACCATGAACATTTATGTCTTTTTACAATAAAATCCATGGTCTTTCCCTTTCTTCTCTATCAATTATGTGTGACTGCATCACAAATTGCCCTACAATTGACCAGCTATAAGTTTTTAAACACCACTCACCATTGCACAATTTCTGTAGGTCAGAGAATAGCAGCCCAGAATCAGGGTTTTTCACTGCTTTTAGTCCAGCTGTTGGTGGACTGAAGTGTTATCTGAAGGCTCAACTAGAAGAGGGAAATCTGTTTCTGAGCTCACCGATCATATGGACCTCTTCGTGTGAAACAATAGTCTTTAGAAACGTCACCTTCGAAGTGACACCCTATCACTTTTGTCATCTTTTCTTCACTAGAAGCGAGTTCAACAGTTCAGCCCACATTCAGCTAATGGGGATTCCTCATGGTGGGTGAGTCAGAAGGCAAAAAGTCGTCCTGGAAGCTGCCCACCACACCCCTGCTAATAAACTCTACTCAGAAACAAAAATGTTCTATGCGCACAAATAGTTTAGAGGTTTTGAGAAGCGTAGGCTACTCTTGACACTTTTAAACAGTAAAAATTAATAAAAATGTGGTTTACCTGTTGACATCAAATGAATTAACCCTTCCAAAATGAAAATATGATTCTGAAATTTTCAAGTTAACTTCAGGATGTATAGAAGCTACTAACTGGTATTTTACTACAGAAGTTATGATCTTGCGGTAGTATAGTTGTAAAGTCAGTATTAAATAATAATAAGGTTATGAACTATTTTTCTTCCACTCCTGCAAGATCTTATGTTATTCCTTTTGGAGACTTTATGACCATTCTTCACTTCAGACCCTTCATAAGCTTAGAGTTTAAGGCAAGTTTCTGCCTGTTAGCCTTTCTTGGGACAAGATCTAATGTACTCAGTATAGGACAGATTTAATGATTCTACTTCATGATTTTGAAAGCTTTTCTGTTACAGAACATATTGGGCATAGTTTCACTTTAAAATTAGATTAAAATTTTGCAGCTTTCTTCTTGGTACTAGAGCACACTGTAATGCTTTTAAAGCACAAATACGAGAAACCATCTTTAAAATTGAACTCCAGAGTAAATATTGTGAGTTTGACTTACAGTATTAACACTATAAATAGAATCATTATTATTAATTTTTTTTGAGACAGGGTCTTGCTTTGTAGTTCAGGCTGGCGCTGAGCTCATTATGTAGCCCAGACAAGCCTGGAACTCAGCAATCCTCCTGCCTCTGCCTCCTGCGTGCTGGGATTACAGGCATGAGCCACCATGCCCAGCACTGTGGTATGTGGTATTGATGGCTGGTGGGCGTGAGTCACCACGCACAGCATTGTATGTGGTTACTGGGATCGAACTCAGGACCTTGTGCTTGTGAGGCAGGTGCTGGAACCACTGAGCTAAAACTCTGGCCCAATTATTAATATTTTTGATACCATACATCCAACTCAGGACCTTGTGCTTCCCAAAGAGATGCAGTGCTGTTGAGGTAAGTATCTGGCACTGGAATCATTATTAATTCTTGAGTAGTTAATAATGAGTACTAGTAATTAGCATTGATATTAATGATCATATATGCAATTTTTATTATGGAGGAAATTATTGCCTCTTCCTGATGTAGCATTCTTCTACTGACAGGATACTTCCACATCCCCTTACAGCCTGAGCAGCCTGACAGTTTGCTCTCCTCTTTCAGAAAAAAAGTGGCCCCACAAAGAGATCTGTGACAATCCAGTGCTGCTGAATAAATTGGTAAAAAATGTAATTTCTGTGTCTAGGATTAGAAAGCTCTTCTACCTTCATATATGTCAGATTTTCTAAAATTGAGGTTTAGCATCAGTAAAAGCTTTATTTTAGTCACTATACATCTCTTCAGGTTTATTTCTCAATTGGTTTTAAGCTTATGTGGGAAAAAGTTGCTGTTTGTAGATTCTTGTAATGGGTTGAATTGTTTTTTTTTTTTTTTTTTCAGAAAAGACTTCTTAAAGTCCTAACCCTTAGTACCTCAGAATGTGAACTTATTTGAAAATAGGGTCAAATCATATGAAATTAGTTAAATGAGGTCATAATGGAGTAGGGTGGGCTATGATCCACTATGCCTGTTATATTTATACTGACATTTTTATAATTTAGATTATATATAATGCTGAGTGGGACATAAAACTCTTATGAATGATTTTTATCAACTTTTCTTAAATTTGCAATACTTAGATTATTTCATTTAGTAGTTTTTAAAAACTACTGAAACTAAACTTCATTTCAAGAAGATCAAATAAGCATTGCAAATTGACTCAATTATATTTGTGTGTTACTAGACACTAATATTTTCATAAATTAACAGGTATATTTTATAGTAAGTTGCCTGTAGTAATCACACAAAAATCATATGCAGTTGAACTTGAGAACATACATCTAAATATCTTATATATATGGAGTAAGACACATATTAAGTAACCTAAGATTTTGAAGTTTTACACTAATATTTAAAAAAAAGTTTATGATTGTTTTTATCTTTTATCTTTAAATTTTGGTACAGAGTTTTAAAGTAGAATTTGGTACTGTCTTTTTTTATAGTGGTATTAGCTGCAACAGATTAAACAGCTAACAAAATATTCCATTATTCATACCTTTGTTCCCTTAGTAAATAAGATAGCTAAAATCAGAATTTGTGTGGAAAGCAACCAGATTTGTTTTGACATTTTTATATGAGTTAAGGGCTGTGGTAAAGAAACTATAAGGAGCTAAAGTTAACAGGCTAAAAGACTGTAGTAAAGTAGTTAGATAACAAGTGATATAAAGATATTCATAAAGTGAATAAGAAAGTTCTTTTCAGTTTGTATGCAGAATGGGCTATCAGAGACTATAAAAGGCAGTGTCACCAATAGCTGGGTTAGACAAAGGAAGTGCTGATAATAAGGTAGAAGAGAACTTGTTTGTATTTTCACTTTCATCATTGAGAATTTGTAACCATACATGATGTATCTTGATTCTTATTTTTTCCCATTGACTTGACTTCCTTTCAGCACCTCTGGCCTTTCCCTTTTTGCTTTCTTTCCCTTTTGAAGATTTTCTTCCATTTCACAATACTTATCATACATTTTGGACCTCTTTTACACTGTCAGTTTCTCACATATATACTTAAAATGTATCAATAAATTCAATTTTTTAAAAAAATTGTCTGCATAGATTTTGAAAATAATGAAATATATTTTAAAGGCTTAGTAGCCTAGCCTGTCCCTGGAACCACAAGATCTTCTACAGTCCTTTCCAATATTCCCATTTCTGTCTATTTTAATTGATCATTTCTCATATTGAACATCATTAAATATTTTTGTACCCTCCTAGATTAAAATGCTAATAGCACTTTTGGATTAGTACACTCTATGCCAATATCATCAATGAGATTTTCACACCATTAATAAGCCAGTAATATTATAACTTTAGACTCATGTTTGTCTTAGCTGATTTGACATTTCTCCTACATCACTGGTATAAAAATTGTTTGATAGTCTCTGAAGGATATGAACAAATGGGTGTTAGTCACTCTCAAACTACCTCTGACCCCTAAAAAATTCTAGTTTAATTCTCTGTCGTGAGGAACAGCACAGCAGTCCCTAAATGATCTGACACCCATCTCTCCAGGAAAGTAGCTCCCTTGATACTATGGTTGAGCTGTTCTGCCCTTTAATAAATAGTTCTTGATTCCTACATTGGAAAGAGCCTTATTATGCTGCCTTTGAAATGAATCACCAACTTCCTTGGCTCACAGGAGGAGCTTTTGCTATTCCCTCTGCCTGAAGTCAGCAACAGTAAAAAGTTCAGTCTTTCCATTTGTCATTCCACATAATTGTCACTACCTCGTACTTTCTATAAACTTTTCACACCTCGCCATTCACTAATAATACCTCAGCTGCTTTCAGCTTTTAATACAGCAAATGTTAAATGAATGGGAGCAGAGCACAAGTAAGGGATAGATATTTAGTGAGATCTTGGAAGACTACATGGGTTGAATTCACATGTTACTGAGATCTGATTTTTAGTTTACATTCACTCATACCTCATCTGATTTGACTCATGACATCTCATATTCTCCTTTTAATGCTGACATCTTTTGGTTATCGGTACATGAAAAGCAACTTTTCCCAATTTGAATATTTCATAATTTAAGTAAACACGGGTTTCCTTGAAAGTAAAGAATGGATCTCCATGTTCTCTGGATTGATCATGATTTTGTAGTTGATTAACATTACATATTTTGCTGGTGCAAATATTCGAATTTGATTGGAGTCTTTAAATATACAAGGACTTCTTGCAAACACAGCCATTTACAACTTGGATGGGGCAGTAGAGTGGGTGATAGAAAAATGTGATCCTGAACAGTTAAGTAAAATGAGAGAACCACATGAATATGAAGGCAGAGCTGAATATCATATGATAACTATAAAAATACCTCTGTAGCCATCTAGGCTTTCAATTCTGTCACTAATTGTAGCAATAGAGACTACAAATCATCTATCAAGAATGTCTGGGCTAAGGTCCACTTCTCAATGGAGAAGTCAGAGAGCAGACTGCTGAGCTTGGGAGAACATAGAATTATTTCTGAAAGGGCTCAGAATATACTTTGGAAGGAAGAGTGAGTAATTGGTAAACAACGATAAAGATAAGACCAGTGATAGTCTGTTGGGCTGAAGGAAAATGGGTTAGTGAGGTGAGTGGCAGTCCAAATAGTGGAAGGTGTTGAGCAAGAATCCTCAGTGGAATGGTCTGGCAGCCGGGCCTTCGTAGGTTCAGGATTCCAGAACAGTAGCAGCTAATCTCCATTCAGACCACTTGAAATTTCAACCCTGCTTAATTCACAATCTATTCTCAAGTGCTTTTCTCAACATTTGACGTAGGAAGCTATAAATTACCCACGGTTATTCAAATTTGTATTTATGTACATGATTTGGTGAGTTCTTCCAGATAATTAACTCCTGAAATTGGAGTCAATTTTGTGTCAGGATATGAATAACACAACACAGAGTATGGCGTGCTGTGGTCCAGAGGTGAAACTTGAAAGGTCGTTTGAGGAATGGTGTTATTAATTTTTAGTACACTCATGCAAGAAATAAATGATTGGCTAATTATACCTTGCTGAGGTAATAATTCAGTGAACTTGATATGATTTTTAAAATTACATTATCTGAATCAGAGCTATTTTTGTGTATGAATAGATTTTTAAGATCCCAGAAAGAAATAATCTGTTATCTTAATTCTAGTATATTTGTATAAAGTTATTGTTCAAAGTACTTAAAATAAACATGTATTGAAATATACACAGTTTATTTCAAGATATTATTTGCAACTAGAAGGAAAAAGACCAGATAGTGAAAAATATGCTGCATCTTTGTAACTACACTATACATAAATAAGAATTGTGGCATCATATATTCATATTAAATCAATACCTATTTTTAGATTCCTTTTGAACAATTACATGTTTATTTTCTTAGAAATTAAAACACAGGCAATAAATTGCTTGCCAATGGTTTGTTTAAATACATAATACCATCAAATAAGAATTAAAACTTTTCAGTTCCATGAAAGGAGTTTAATAATTATTAAAATTTCAAAATCATATTTCCCTTACTACATAATCACATCCAGAAAGCAAAATCAAGCCAAACAAAAATACCTTATTCAGGAAGTAATCAGGTCAGTCACTTTTCTGTTAAGCATATTGATCATTTGTTCAAGATTTTAAAATTTTACATTAGAGACCAAATTTCAATGGATTTTCATGAAAGAAAAGCTGAGTTTCAGACTTCTCATTGTTTGGAGATTTTTTTCAAAGTTACTTATCTAAGAAGACTACTTAGGAAACAGTACTTTTCAATTTGCATTTCTATTTCATTAGATGAAATATAGATTATGGCTTGTAGGAAAATAATCTTGTAAGAAAAATCTTGTGTTAGGAACAATTTTTTTTCTAATTTAGGAAGATTCTAACCATATCATCCTATACACACACATATGTATATACATATATAATTATGTATGTGTATATATATGTGTATATACATATACATATAGATTGATAGATAGCATTTTATAATTTGAAAGCTGACATTGGCTACATTGACTTTTAAGACTAAATAAAAAATTGTGAGCATATCCTACCCATATCCTGTCCTCTATTACTATTTCCTTTTAATCAGATGATTTGACATGTCTTTTTGCAGGCTGGCACAAGCCAAAGCATTATTTATTTTTGAAGTTGCTATGAAATTTACATAGTACTTATTATCTTATTCAAGTAGCAATTTGTGGAAAAAGAGTAAACTTCATTGTGAACAATGCAATGTCAAATGATCCAAATTAACATAGTGAATAAGACTGAAAAATTGCTGGAGTGGATATACCCTAAAGAGATTAAAGAAATAAGAATAAACAAGTCCAGGCAGGAAACAATTACACTGAGAACACATTACTCATGTAGTCCTTTAGTTTTGTTAGTTATCTGAGGATTTTGGTTTATAAAAATGGATTATTTAAAGAAATATATGTGATGCTTTATAATTTAAAAGAATACTTAAAACAAACTGTTTCTTGTATACTGGGTCTTTCACATTCCTAGTATCTAGCCACGAGCTGTAGACCATCTCCTGGTTTCTTTATGCTGTGTTCTGCTACCAATTATGGCTGAGAAGTGGAGTTTCTTTCTGGGAGAGAGCTTTCCTGAGCCTTAGAAATGTCAAAATGAAAGTGGCCTGAAGAAGGCAGCTGGTCAGAGTCTCAGAGACCAGTGTTTTTTTCCTGAGAGTTACTCTGACAGTGGTCTTTTTATTCATGGAGTACAGTGGTAAAGAATATTTATATAAGTAAGATTACATCTAGGAGTTACATTCTGTTTTTCTGCCTTCCTGATTCTGTAAGAAGTTAGACCTAGAGGCCCAGTTTTGAGTCCACATCTTCAATTCTTTGAACAATTTCATAAAATTCATCAATTATTTTCTCACTGAAATAATTTACAATGTTTTTCAATTCTAGATTTTTTAATGTTTTCACAAATAGTAGCAATATCAACTACAACTATACTGTCAGCTAGGAAGCAACACTAAATACTAGTGACATAGTAATTGAATGTTTCAGTTGTCATTTTTCAGTATATATCTATAATCTAGCTTTTGCAATAGAGATTCTGAAGTGTTTCATGACTTTACTTCACAGAATGTATAAAACCTCCTTTATTTTTAAAATTATTTATTAATTTTATTAGTACTTCCATATTACTCATATTTGAATTCATATTTTTACTTGTTAAGAAATTGCATTTAGGGCTGGGGATTTAGCTCAGTGGCATTGTTGCCTGCCCTGCAAGTGCAAGGTCATGAGTTCAATCCCTGGTACTGAGGTGGGGGGGGAGATTGTATTTAATTTTTCTGTTTGGATGTCACTGAAGACTTTGATCTTAATGACTGAAGTAATTCTCATTTCCTTATCATAGCTATAATCTCCCCACATTAATATTTGTCAGTTCAAGGAATAAAGCAGGGGAATGATTTTCAAATTTTCTATGACTTGCTACCAGACTGATGTCTTTTCAGCCTACGTATCTTGACAGAGCAAAGAATATTCAGACAACAACCCAGAAGGATGGTAAAGACAGCAAAGACCATTAACCTTGCTTATGAGCTATGTTGAAAGACACATGTACTAGCAGGAATCCATGATGAACAGCATAAACTAAAATAAAATATTCAGAGAAGTAGTCACTTCAAAAATACAAAAGATTACACCATTAATTCAAGTAAAATATATTTCTAGCTGTCTTGGCACAGTTCTGTTCATTAGAACGTGGTTGGTAGCTGTATCAGTATGTGTCATTTATTAGAGAAAGATTCATCAACATTGTCACTCTATGCTCAGTGAGCCAGCAGATGATGAAGCACGACGTCTTCAAGGTGACATCAGAAGCATCCCATGGAATCTCCTGCTTCCTCCAACAACTTTTAAAACATATTTTCATTTGAAAAATAAAAGGATTAGCAGGGATTTGTTTGAATTCTTTGTGCAGAGATAAGTGAATGATAAGGTCATGTCTAAATTTGCCTAAATGTTCTTGTGTGAAATGTACTGGAAAAGCAGAAAAAATGTTAGCGTGGAACAGAAAATTGCTGATTACCATACTTTAATTTGGCATGTTTCCTTTTTAATCAGAATTGAATGAGATCAGTTGAGTTTGAAGATGAGCTGAAAATGGATTTTAAGAACTTTTTTTTCATAGCAAGTTAGGAAAAATGCAGAGAGCATGTAGTACTTATTATTTTGAGTGCTAATTAGAAAAGTGTGAAATACTGCCATTAATATCAATTTTTCATTGAGAACTGTTAGAATTAATTTAAAAAGCCCATATACTACATGTTTAGTTCACATTCTGTGCAAATTTATTAATATATATAAATTTTTACTTTTATAAAATATTTATAAAGGTATTATAAAACAAAATTAAATTATGGTAACAATAGAATTATATATATAGCATTATAAGTTATTAGCAGCTATAATTAATAAAAGTAAAATTTTAATTAACACTAACTGCCAACCCAATACAAAAAAAACATGCTGACATATTAAAAATTGAATATTACTGAGTGTACAACCAAAATAGTTTTAAACATGAACCATACACTATTTTTGTGAAAAAAATTTTCAATTGCTAAAAAATAATTTCCTGACTTTGAACTAGTTAGATGGAGTATAGTTTGCTTTCAGATGTAAGTGGGTTTCTCTGTTGCAATCTTCTAATAATCTAAAACTCATTTGACAACTTTACAAAGGGTTTTCTGAATACTTGTTTTGGAAAGGAAAGGCTGTATCTGTGTTTTTTTATTGGTACATTTTATTGGTACATTATACATACACATCACAATTACACTCCACATTGAGAATTTGTACCAGTATATGACATATCTTTTTTTTTTTTTTTTTTTTTGAGACAGGATCTCGCTTTGTAGTTCAGGCTGGCTCTGAGCTCACTATGTAGTCCAGGCAAGCCTCAAACTCAGCAGTCCTCCTGCCTCTGCCTTCCAAGTGCTGGGATTACAGGCGTGAGCCACCACACCCAGCACTGTGTTATGTGGTATTGATTGCTGGTAGATGTGAGTCTCCACGCCCAGCACTGTATGTGGTTACTGGGGATCGAACTCAGGACCTTGCACTTGTGAGGCAGGCGCCGGAACCACTGAGCTAATCCTCAGGCCCATATATGGCATATCTTAATTCTCATTTTTCCCCTTCCCCTACCCATCCTATCACCCCTCTGCCCCTATATACACAAGCTTTGTTTCTTTTTTATTTACCATCATTTTTTTCTTTCCTCATTATTTACCCCTAAACCCATTTCCTGTTGAATATTTACTATTTCACAATATTGATCATGCATTCTACAGCACATTTACAATTTCAATTCACAGACCAGGGAAAAAATATGATATTTACACATCTGTGACCTATTTATGTCACTTATGAGTATATACTAAAGTTACATCCATTTGAGTATAAATGATTCAATCTCATCATTCTTTATGGCAGAGTAATACTCCATTTTATTAAAAAAAATCACTTCAAATGCTGGACGTGGTGGCTCACGCCTGTAATCCCAGCACTCGGGAGGCAGAGACAGGAGGATTGCTGCGTTTGCGGTGGCTTTCCTGGGCACCATAGGGAGCTCAGGGCCAGCCTGAACTACAACGTGAGACCCTGTCTCAAAAAGCAAAAAAAGAAAAAAAAAAAATCACTACATTTTCTTTATCCAGTCTAGAGTTGATGGCCATTTAAGTTGTTTTCAAGATTTAGCTATCACAAATTGAGCTGCTATAACATGGCTGCACATATGTCACTGTGATAGGAATCTTGTAATTCTTTTGTGTATATCGCCAGCAGGGGAATAGCAGGGTCAAATGGAACCTCTAATCTAGTTTTTTTGAGGAATCTCCACACTGATTTTCATAATGGTTGTACTAGTCTACATTCCCACCAACAGGGGAGAAGGGTTCCTTTTTCTCCACAACCTCACCAGCATTTGTTGCTGGCTAATTTCAAGATAGCAGCCAATCTTTGTGGAATGAGATGAAATCTCAGAGTTGTTTTCATCTGCATCTCGGTCTTTTTTT
>PVIC010046575.1:0-14187 GCA_004025085.1 Thryonomys swinderianus
ATTGGCTTCCTGTACACAGCTGGCTTCAGTCGTCACGGGGCTGGTTTCACCATCCTGCTGCCAATGGCTGGGTCCACTTCCGAGGGGGGTGTCTGCCATGGCGTGTCTCTGCCACGTTCTCTCTATCCACTCATTAGTGGGAGGACACCTCGTGCGCCTGCTCATACTGGGTGTTGTGAGCAGTTCTGCAGGGAACACGCGAGTGCACATGCTTCAGCACCTTGACTCCATCTCCCAGGGGTATACGCCTGAGAGACTGATAGTACGGTAGTTCTGTTTCTCATTTTTAGGGAACCTCTATACCATTTTCTAGAACAGTTGTATTAGTCAATATTTTCACCAAGAGTGTGAAAGAATTTCTTTTTCTCTATATCTTTGCAATTGCATTAACATTTTGCCAATTTATTCTTTTAAAATTGAAGAGGCCAAAATTCCAA
Source organism: Thryonomys swinderianus (assembly GCA_004025085.1). Classification (NCBI taxonomy): domain Eukaryota; kingdom Metazoa; phylum Chordata; class Mammalia; order Rodentia; family Thryonomyidae; genus Thryonomys; species Thryonomys swinderianus. The sequence continues at coordinate 438 of PVIC010046575.1, forward strand.
GTCAGTCTTAACAGTGTTAAAATCGTTGAGGACAGAGCTAGCCATGGAGCTCAGGAGTAGAGCGCTTCGCCCGCACATGTGGAGTCCTGGCTTCCACAGGGAGAGCCACAACTCCAGGCAGACAGCAAACACACCAGCAGGGCTGGTTCCTTCCAGCCTTGAAATCTGTGCGCCTTCCTGGCCGTGTGGTCTCCTCACCCAGTCTTTTCGGTGTGTGCTCACAGTGCCTTTCTACGGCCTGTGTGTTTCAAACCCGTCTCTCTAGTTCCTTCTCTGGAGGCCTCCTGTGATTATGTCCAGCGTCACTCACACGGTTCATGGCAAGCTCCACGTCGCCCTGTCACTGATCACATCTGAAAGTCCCGATTGCCATGTGAGGTCACATTCACAGTCCCATGAAGTACACTTTGGATATGCTGGAGAAGCAACCAGCAGGTTTCATGTGCTGATTCAAAATGTGGCGCCTGCACACCTGGGTTTCTGCCTCCATGAGGAAGCCCACAGCTCCAGTGACTGTTGCTTGCAGAATCCCCAGGGAAACTGTGGCCATCACCCAGAGGGACCTTGCGGAAGTCTCCTCCCCACAGAGCCCGAAGCCATCTTGGAGACGTGAGTGGTCTTAGCAGGGCTGTGAGTACACTCAGTGCATCGCACCTGACTCTTCCCCTCACTATCATCACGGAAGTGTGCGCCATCATGAAGCTCCCATCCACTATGCAGGTGTCTGCTCCTTAGGCCCACCCTCCATCCCGGACGGAATCCGTGGGCAGTGTAGGCCCACGGTCACAGCCATGACGCCCACCCCCTGGCATGCTGAGAACTCAGCCCCTCAAGAGGCCTTCTGAGACAGGCACACCGTCGGGTCATTTCTCCAGCCCAGTCAACCCCGGCCCTTCACCTACAGAGGCTGAGGTCATTGGTCCCTGCCGGTTTCCTCCCTTGTCCCCCTCTATGCGGTGACCGCCGTCCAGTGCTCAGTGGTGTTTCTGGCCTGTCTCAGCTGCCAGGCACCAGTGTGCTGCCCAGCCCCTCAGCAGTGGAGCTCAGAGGGGCTCCTCTGGGCACAGGGGATACAGCACCCGTGTCCAGCAGGAGTCAGGACATGTTCCAAGACTGGACAGTGCTCAGCGACACCAGAGTGGCCAAGAGAAGCACCTTACTCAGAATGACATGGTGGGCCAGCTTGGCTCTTACAGAGAAAGAGAGAGAGAGAGAGAGAGAGAGAGAGAGAGAGAGAGAGAGAGAGAGAGAGAGAGAGAGAGAGACAGACAGACAGACAGACAGACAGAGAGAGACAGAGAGACAGAGATAGAGACAGAGACAGAGACAGAGACAGAGATGGAGAGACAGAGACAGAGATAGACAGAGACAGAGACAGGGACGGTGGGGTTTCTGGTGTGTCACTCACTGGTCCATTTTTCTAGCCAGTGTGTCCACTGAGACTTCTCTGACTTGTACCGCATGGAAAGTTCCAGAGTTGTGCATCCTACTCCTGCACACCGCGCTCTGCTCATTCCCACTTCTCGATCTCCCCACCCTTCTGTTCTCTGCATCAAGAACATGAGTGACAGCTAGGTGGGGTCTCTGAACTGGTTTCCATGTGGCCTTTTTATGCTTAGGTCTGCAGTATCCCCCCACGGTCTCACATGCTCAGAGTTGGGGTTTTGGAAGCTCACTGGACCAAGGGTGTGGACTGTCTCTCAGTGCAGTGACCCAGTGCACTGTGATGAGTTTATAGCCAAGTGTACTATTTGATTGTGGGGCTCTGTTGGAAGAAGTGTCACTGGGGCCACAGCTGGAGGTACATCTTCCTTGCCTTCTCTTTTCTCTTTCTCGCCTTCCCGACCACCATGAATATGAGCACTTTCCACCACCAGGCTTCTGTGCTATACACTTTCTACCTTGAGGAAAACAAACCACGGAGTGAATCCAGTGGAAACTTTATTCATATTAAACTTCTCATGTTATAACTTGGTAGTGCTATAAGTTGTGAGTGTGCAATTACACTGATGGTAATCTAAGTGTAACACCAGCACAAAAATAATACAGTTCTGTCTTATGGACACTAGCCACTGCTTTTTTCTGGACACCCTCAGAGTCCTTCCGTTGTGATGATAGTATCACATATACCTTCCATTCCTACTTGCTTGCTATAGTTACAATTACTGACTCCTCAAAATAAAAAGGAAGTGCTCTGGTGACTTTTCACAGCTTCACATCATCTCCTTTGCATGACAGTGCATTCACCATAGCTTCAGATGTATTCACAGAGCGACACTCACCGGGTTCTGTTTCTTGCCCATCACTAGTCCTGGGACGTTCATAGCCCTGGGAGATGGGGGCTGTTCACCTGGGAAGTGAGTCTGCTCAGGCCTGTCCTCCGGGGCTGGACGCAAGTGTGCAGCACTCCATCCAAAGCACCCAGCTCAGCACCCGGCTTGAACTGTGACCACATCAAATAGCAAGTGGTTGCTTTTTCTAATAGGATCTGATGCCCTACCTAGCACTTTGGGATATTGTTACTGTCACTAGTCCCCAGAACATGCCTATTCCAAGTCCTAGGCTGCAAGCAGAGGATCAGCTCCGTCTCTCCCAGCTGCTCCTCCTATCTAAGCACTGTTTTGCTCATTTCCCCTCTAAGGCCTCGCTCCCGTTGAGAACATGACCAAATTCACTAAAGGCAACCTAAGTATAATGCTCCGTTTGCTCCTTCTGGCTCTCTTGGGGCAGGAAAATGGGTAGGGGTGGAACTTTCTGGCCACAGCTTCAAAGAAATATCACTGTGTTTCCCTGGAAATACACATGGATGATAGGTTCAGATGACCTAGTTTCTGAGTTGTCTCCTTGTGCACTGGGTCAAGAGTTCAGGACTTGACCACATCTGACCCAAGTGCACAGTCTTCTCTGCTTCATCCACTCATGAAACAGAACTGCTTGGAGCAGTTGTCCATTTTAACCCTCAAGATGTCCCAGCTTAGCGTCTGCTCAGGCCTGGCTGTCATGCAGTAAAATCAGCTTACAGAGAAGGAACTGCACTTTCTCCAAACCTCAGACTACCCTGGTTCCACGATCTCCTCGGGCTGCACTCTGCTGCCCCAGTCTCTCAGGTTCATGTTTGGTGAGAGAGCTAGAGGGACATCCCAGAGTCCCCGGCACAACTTGGAATTGCAGGTCAGCCCTCCACACAGTGGTGATTTTAACACCATTCTTGCTAAGCCATTCATGTTCAAGTACTGAAATAACCTTCACTTTCCTCACTGTCAGTTTCAGTGGGTTTTGTCAAATGTGTAATCGTGAAAGCACCATAATTACAGCATCGCTCAAACTCGATTATCTGCTTTAAACCATTTTCTGCCTTCACATAGGCATTACTTTTCCCTCCTCGTTCTATAACATTCCTCAGTCATTGATCTTTCATTTTCTGTATTATTTTGGTTTTTCTAGAATATCACATTTGCAATCATGAGCAATACATCTTTTCAGAATGTCTTTGGTAATTTTGTGCTCCAACCTTTCATATTTCTAGGTCTACCTAAAGAAACGTGAATTTTGTTTATCTCTTCAAAATTCAAACTTTTCTTCTCATCAATTTCTCTACTTATTTCCATTTCCTTTATTTCTCTCATATTTTTGCTCATTTTTTAATTGAATTCTTTATTGGTACACTTTACATACATCTCACAATCACACATAACATTGGGGAATTTGTACCAATATATGACACAAGTCATTCTCATTTTTACCCATATCTCCACCTACCCACGCCTCCCCACCCCCTGTATACATGCTCTTTTATTTTCTTTCAGAATCATATTTACTCCTTCCCCTCATTACATCCGCACACCAAATTTTCCTTGGAAATTTCCCATTCTACAAAGACCATCATACTTTCTAGAGCTCATTTGCATTTGCTTCTTTTGGGTGAATTTATTTTTTTTCTATCTCCATGTGTTGTACGTGGTATTATCATTTGAGATTATTATTTTTCTTGTTATATATAATTTTTATTAGTACATTAGCTTTCATAATGATCACACTATTCATGGAGAATACTTGTACATAATATATCTTAACACTTTTTTGTCCTATTACCCTCCTCTCTGATCAATGCTTCTTTCCCTCTCAATTTACAAATGGTCCTTTACAATTTTTACTTCTATTCCATTTTATTTTTTCATCGCTTATCCATCCTTTCCCTTCCTTCTTTCTCCCTCTTTTGTTCCCTTTCCCATTTGAACAGTTTCTTCCTATTTCCTAATATCTGTTCTCTATTTTGCTCCCTTTCTCATACAAGAGAAACAATGTGATATTTAAAATTGTGCACTTATTTCACTTAAGAATTATGGTCCTGGGATGTATCTATTTCTCCAAAAATGTTCCAAATTCACCTTTATTACAGAGTAGTACTCCATTGTATATAAATCCCACAATTTCTTTATTCATTCTTCTGTAGATGAGCATATGGCCTGTTCCAATGATGTAGCTTTATAAATTATGCTTTAATGAACATGGTTATGCATGTATCACTGTGGTTTATGACCTTAACTCTTTGGTAAGATACCAAAGAGGAATAGCTGGGATAAAGGAAACTTCTAGTTTTAGTGTTCTGAAGAGTCTCCATACTTATTTACATATTGGTTTTATTGGTTTACCCTCACACCAATAACAGAAAAGTGTTCATTTTTCCCCACAGTCTCAGCAGTGCTTCTTATTGGTTGATTTCTTTTCTTTTCTTTTCTTTCCTTTTTTTTTTTTTTTTGGTATTGGTTGATTTCTTGATAGCAGCCATTCTTTTTGAAGGGAGATGGAATGTCAGTGTTATTTTAACTTGCATTTCTAGACTGATCAGTGATTTTGAATATTTTCTTATGTGTTTATTTGTTGTTTATATTTCTTCATCTGAGAAGTGTGTATTCACTTCACATGCCCATTTTGGATTAGGTCTTTACTTTGGAGGGGTCTAATTTGTTGAGTTATTTATATATTCTGGATATAAATTCTTTGAGTAATACCTGACTAAATGTTTTGACTCATTTTATTTAATTCTTTATTAAAGATGAGCTCTTGGAACCCATCTCCAGAAGGAGACAAGAGCACCACAAAACATGGGTGGTGAAATTATGAGGCAAGTACTCAATAGCATTTGGGAGCTCACACAGGATATGTGATTGATAGATATTCTTTCCCAGTTGTAGCTGCCAGAGTTGGAACCTGGCCTGGTGAAGCCATCATAGATCCTGTCCCTCACCTGCCTGGTCTCTGGATTCTATGTAACCAGAGTCTAGAACATTGATGGTGCCAGATGTTGTGGGATATTTTTGGTAGGGAAAAAAAACATCAAAGGAAAGTGCCTTGTGGTGTGTGAACACCATGTCTCCCAATGTTATGACTGGCAGCAGTTTGTAACACACCATTCAGCTCAGTGTCAGGATAACCATTTTGTAGACTTGGAGAACACTTGCTGGATTTTTGAAAGACGAAGGACTCATCATAAATATTAGTATGAAGAGCAGACCCACTGGAATAGCTTCTAGCTGTAAAACAGAGCAACTTTACCTCATAGCTAACCTGCTGACAGTTCCAGAATGAATGAAAGGACAGAGACCAAGCTGGGGTGTCTAGAGTTTACAGCTCATAGACTATTTTCACCCTGATCAAGATGAACATGTTAAATGGTTGATGAGGCAAACAGTCCACACATCTTCAAAATAAGCTTTCTGCTGGTCTCCAGGATGCTGCAGAGGAAAGGATCCTGCTATGACCTCTCACTTTTGAGGACATTTCTCAACACTACACTACTTTCAGTTCTGTAGAAAGGTGAAATAGGATTTCACTCAAAAGGCTCCACTCACCTCAAGGGACATGCAGGCCTCCAAGATCTGCCCTCAAATTCCAGCAGGTATTTATTAAGGTTCAGCAGTGCATGGAACATGGCATCTGTATTGAGCCACTGCAACAATCACGCTATTCAACTACACAGATTAAGATATTTGGGTAACTTGGAGTGATTTTATGCTGCCCAGGACAGAGGGAGTGGTAGCTTCTTTAAAAATATACCCCACTTGGGCCGGAGAATTAGCTCAGTGGTTCCAGCACCTGCCTCACAAGCTCAAGGCCCTGAGTTCGATCCCAGTAACCACATACAATGCTGAGTGTGGTGACTCACGATCACCAGCCATCAATACCACATACCACAGTGCTGGGTGTAGTGGCTCACACCTGTAATCCCAGCACTCAGGAGGCAGAGGCAGGAGGACTGCTGAGTTCCAGGTTTGCTTGGGCTACACAGTGAGCTCAGGGCCAGCCTGAACTACAAAGGGAGACCCTGTCTCAAAAAAATATATATAAGTGGGTAGGGATATGGGTAAAAATGAGAATTAACTTGTGGCATATACTGGTACAAATTTCCCAATGTTATATGTGATTTTGAGATGTATATAAGTTGTACCAATAAAGAATTCAATTAAAAAAATATATATATATACACCCCACTCAGTGATCCTGTACCTTTCATTTTCCTTTCTCTTGTGTTGGATCTGGCTTTGTGATGCACCCATAGCCAACAGGATGCTATGGTAATGTTGACATGTGACCTCCCAGGTTTGGTCAGAAGCAGCGTTGGTCTTCCACAGGGCTTTTGGGGTTCACACTAGTGTTCTTCTTTGGAGCTTTTCCTCCACTGAATTGCAGGTGTCAGGTATTGTGTCTCAGCAATGAGAACATAATTAAGATAAAACTCTGTCCTCTCATAGTCTCTCCACCTTCCTCCTATCAGGGCCTAACTTTCTTCATCATCACTCCACCAGAGAAGAAATATCTTCTCTCTTCAATATCAAACCTCATCTCCCTGATGACTCTCCATTTTCCTTCCAGTAGTGAATGTGGGCAAGCCACTTAGGATGCCCCAAGTCTGACAGAGCAGATAGGTAGACTGAATTCTGTGGTTTCTAAGCTGCAGACATCCACAGCCCTCGTGAAGAGCCCATAGTATGTATCTATCAGCCCTTGGAGTCCTCCTTCTGCTGACCATCTGCAGTTTCCTCTGATGACCTGTGGTCACCTCTTGGGCCAAGGTACCACCTTGATCAGTCCATCCACCTGCAACCACTTAGTAGAATTGTGAACAATTCACACCCAGGTCCTGTCACCCGGAACTCCAGGCTGGTAACAGCAGAAGCCAGACTCTAGAGGTCCCTTATTTTACAGGATTGGATTACTTTCAGGCCTTCAGTGCTAAAAAATGGTAATGTGGTGAGCAGCAGCAACTCAGCCACACCAAGACTGGAAAGAAAAAGACAGTAGGTCCCTCGGAAACCAGAAGGAACTGAAAATAAATTTTAAACTACAGAGAAGGCTAGATAGGCTGCAAGGCAGAGAAAGGAACAAAAAGTCTGAACTCATTCCTGAGCTCCGGTCTTGGGGGGGGGGGCACTAAGTCTTTAGAACCAAAGTGAAACCTGGGAACTGTAGGAGGTCCAAAGGAGAAGAGGCAGGGCTTCAGTGGACCGCCAGCTGCTGTGATCTGCAGGGATAGTGTGCAGTTCCGCTCCCACAGAGTCCTTACACAGGAAGTGGCAGGATAGTACCCCTTGTGCACATGCCTCCTATATCCCTGGAGAGCACACGGGTGTAGGTGCCATACCTGGAAAGGGTTGAGAGTTTGAGCCTAGAACTTAGAAGAGCCACAATACAGGTTCATTTTAGTGTTCCTAGTGTTACCCTTTCATGATAACTAGCTCAGAGACATTTTCAGGAAACAGCCATGGACAGGGAGAGGGAGAGAGAGACACACCCATGAGGAGTTTCAGTTCCTTGGGAAGAGCACTGTCCCTGCCTCCTGCGGAAAGAGGACTGAGCTGCTCTGGATTTGAACATCTCCAATTGGTTATTCAAGCCCTTGCCCTTCTGCCTGAATTCAGCATGCATCTGGGTTCTGGCTGCTCTCCTTATCTAGCATGGTAATCAGGGACATGTTTTGACTTGGACAGCTACAGCCTGGAAAAAGCAGAGAGCTCTTTAGCATGTGGGAGGGAACCAAGAGATGGATAGAGGGAAGAAAAAAGAGAGGGACATCAGATTGAAAAAGAGGGAATTACAAAGTCTGCACATGCACCAACTCCCTATGAGCAATGTGAATGCGATCATTATGTACTCCAGACATGTTAAGTGTCATTTATATATCAATCTACCATCTATCTATCTCCAAGAGATTCTGGGGTTCAGAGAATAGGGGAATGGGATTAAAAAGAATTAAGATGAATTAAAAGAATCATATCGTAAAGATATTTGTGCACCCATGTTCATAGCAGATCAGTGTGTGATAGCCCAATCTTGGAAACAACCCAGATGCCCATCAACTGGAGACTGGATAAAGAAGATGTGGTGTTTTTTAAAAAAATAAAATGGAGTATTACTCTGCCATAAAGAGTGACAAGTTTCATTCATTTATGTGCAAATGGATGCACCTTGAGGACACACTAATAAGTGAAATAAATAGATCACAGATATGTAAATACCGAATCTTTTCTCTGGTATGAGAACCTGTAGATATAAATGAGTTCTAGAATGTATGATTTTGCAAAATAGGAAATATTAAAAGGGAATGTGATAGGGGAATGTAATGAGGGGAAAGAATAAATAGGATTTGAAAAGAAAAAGGAAGCACATGTATATAGGGGGTGGGTGTTGTGGGGTGGGTAGGGATGTGGGTAAAAATGAGAATTAACTCATGTCATATACTGGTACAAATTTCCCAATATTGAGTGTGATTGTGAGCTGTATGTAAAATGTACCGATAAAGAATTCAATAAAACAATTAAGATGTGTCATGTACATATACCAATTCCCACAGTGAATTAACCACTATACCCTGCAAACATAGACCTAAAAGAAACAAAAACTTTCAGTCCTTGCCCAGGCCCGTCACCTGGATTCCTAGCTGAGTAGACGTTGGGGAGTCTGTCACTCCTGGGACCAACCATATTATAGGTCCTGGAATTTGGATAAAGAACCACAAACTGTCCCTGTAAGCTAGTCTTCAAGTAGCAGCTATTTTCAGTCACATCCCCTTCACCACAGTCCATCCTTGGGGCTCATGAGTCCTCTCTCTCAACAAGGCTGAAAACCTCAGCCATTCTAGTGACCAGGCCAGCTGAGCACAGATGCAGTTCCTAGGGACTCCAAGCAAAATTCCATACTGTGAGAACACTAGCATAAACCTCTTTTAGAAAGAAAATAATTGCAAACTCACCCGGATTGAATCCTGAGGTAAGACAGGAGGTATAATCTGACCACTGATGTAGTGAGCCAATGTGACTGGCCAAATCCTCATGTCCACCTTGTAAGAGTATTGATGTAAACTGGATTGATGAGAAGAAGTTGTCCCAGGGAAGCTAGTCAGCTATGCACTGCAAGACCCTGGAATGTGGACACTCACAAGATAACAGAGAAACTGGCCAGAAATGTTAGGATTTCACCTCACTTTACCTCTCAGGAAATCCTTGCAGAGACTGTGCATAAGTTCTCTGTTTCGTGCCCTGTGTGGGACCGCTCATAGATGGCCCAGCTGAAAATTCTTCTCAGCTTCACCCACCATCTAATGATTGCACAGAGCAGTCTTCCATCTCCCAGACTTTTATCTCAGGGCCAAGGCACTTCATCTGATGGTCTGGCCTGGGCCATCATTTAGCTGAATTAAAATCAACTTCTGCAGAAGGAACTAAAGTTACCCCAAGCCCCAGAGTGCATCAGGACTCATCCATGACTGCTCTGTGCTAGACTCCACCCCCCGACTGCTTTGTAACCTGCCTTTTAGGTCCCTGAGGACATCTATCTATCTTCCACACATTGGTGGTTCCCCTTGACTCCACCATTCTATGGCATGGCTTGGATCCTGCTCAGTCTAGTTTATTCCTGTCTCCACAGACACGGAGCCTCCCTAAGGGCACAGGTGCAGTGAAGGTTTGGTGATCATTGTGCTCATGAGTACATGGGGTAATTTGTTGGCATTAAATTTCCCTAATATAATTGAAGAAAGCAAGCATATTCATATGAATATATATGAATTATATATATGAATTATATATTATATATTATTATATTATCATATATTATATATTATCATATATATATGAATTATATATATATGAATATATATATAATTTTTTAATACTATAGATCAACATATGAAAAGACATAAGAAGCTACAAATTGATTTTTATTCTTATGTGTATTTCTGGATTCCAGCTAACTTGATATAAATTTCTTATACATTTTCAAATAAATTTATATTCTGATATTATCTTATCACAAGTCAAATGAAAAGTTTCTCTTTTTTTGACCAATCAGCAAATACTCGTGTCATTGAGGCCAGAAAGGAAATTCTACTTGTGATTAATATAACATAAAATTGCTTTCACATAGAAATCATAATCAAACATAAATATCAGAAAACTAAAATTCTATGGGATATCAACAATATGCATAAAATAAAATTTGCAAGCTACTCCAATTTCACAAAAAAGGAGCCCATCTTCAACACGTCATAAAGAAATCCCAACTTCCAAGTAGCCCAGATTGAAGGGAAACCAAGATAGCAAGCACAGGTTTTTGTCCCCCCTCAGGCCTTCACTACTTCAAAAGCTTCCTATTCTTCGCAGACACAGACTGAGAATGGGGCTCATTTTATATGGGCTCAAAACGAAGCCAGTGGACTTGGTGTGGGACACTTTTGGACCCTGTCATGCTTCTTGTCCCTCAATGAACCTGATCATACTTTGTTCCTCTCTCAAAGCCTCCACATACAGGTGTGGGTAAGACCTGGGAGATGCCCTCTCAAGCTGGGCCACATGCTCTAGGAGTTTCATTTTGCTGGTTTCCACATGAGCTCTAGGACCCCACAGGAACTCATAGCGAGCAGGGTCACTATTAGGAACCTGCTGGTACACCAGATACTGCTCCCGTACCAAATCCTCTGCGATGAATTTCCAGGGATCCCCAATAATAACATTCTCCCTCTGAGCTAGTATCTTCCTATTTGTCAGGAGTTCCCTTACCTCCTCTTCACTGACATGATTGCCCTTTATGAAGATTGCACTCAGGATGAATATCAGGAGGTCAATTTTGGGAATGACCTGATCATCATCATTCAGTATTCCATGGTAAGTAAGGCCCAAAATGGGGACAAGGACATATGTGTGGCCAGGGGGGCTCACTTCCCTCACTTCTACGCCAAAACCTGGACAAATGCACATACAAAGTTTCTTGAATATCAGAGGGAAGTGCTCATGGTAACGATGGTCCACTGTGTGCAGCATTTCTTCCATGGTGACCTGCTCCTTCTTTTGATACTTACAGAGCAAGAGTCGCACCAAGTTATCCAATTTGTCATTTTGGAACACATGGTGCTGGATCTGAGTGAAGGTCACATCCTGTGAGGTGCTTGAACCCTCCGGATCTGGCCTGACGGAGCACTCTCTGGATGGGCTCTCTTGACTAGAAGCCATGGTGGTGGGGGGAGCGGAGATACCCTGAAAAATTCGAGGACAACTTGATGCTCCAGGTCCAGGCTCTTTTTGTGTAGTTTCAATTGCAGTGTAAGAGGAAGAGGCTACAAGGGAAGCAGTGGCCGCTGCTTCCTCTTCCTTATCATTGAGAACCCTCACACCCATGAGGAGCCATGAGCTGCTTTGTCCAGGATGGCCTCCCCCTACCCTGCTGATTTGGCTTCCCTGACTAGGCATCATGATGTTCCATGGGGACAGTAAGACCTCGCTATTGAAGACTCAGATGCCTGGAGGAAAGAAGGAACTTATTACTGTTTTCAGCTGAGAGCAAAGCACTTGTTGCCTCTAATAAAGGTCCACTATACATCTTCTCTTTGAGGAACATTCTAGATCTTCACAGGCTCATGTCTTCCTGCAGGCAATATCCCTATGAATACTGAATATGAATACACGAAGTGAGGCTCCTGCTCAATCTGCAGGTGAACCTCAGAGGACAACCCCCTGGAAGACAGAATGGCCTGTGGGGCCGGTACTATGAGGTGTGCCAATCTGAGGCGGGAAGCCACAGTCCCCATGAGGGCATGCACCTCACCTTCACTCTCCACACTGCCAAGCGCCCTCTCTCGTGTTAGTGCAGGACACTCCTTCCCAAGAGACTGTCACTGCCGGGTTCCTGGTGCTCCTGTAAGACAAGTGGAAGGCCCTCGGGCTGCAGACCGCGGGGACAGGGCTGTTACCCCTGCCCACTCACAAGAGGTCACCCGGCCCTGTGAGGTCCCGACACACCTGGACAGATGATCGCATCTGCACTCACTCCAGGCCCTGACAATTCCTGGAGTAGGGCCAGAACCCCTCACTGTCTTCTCCCATGAGGGACACTGATGAAATAATTCCTTCTCAAAGACGACTCAAAGGACACCCAATGACGCCCGGCTCAATACTGCACCCTGAGTCCACAGGTCAGGGGAGAATCATTCAGTGTGGTAGGTGTATTCCAGAAAGGAGAATCTGATCCATCATTATCATGATCGATGCCTGGGTCTTGGCCCTTCTCGCATGACCTGTGGCCACCTATTTGAAACCAGAGCTCCACCTCTTCGCATCATGTGAAGAGGGACAGAGGGCAACCCACTCTACCTGAGACCCTGGGTTTGACTGCAGGGGCCAAGGTGACACGCTGAGCCTAGGGTACTGTGTGTTGAGCAGAGGGGCCTTGTTTTGCCCTCAGCCACACTCCTCCCACAACCTGGGATCCTACTCTGTTCGCCCCCTCTCCTACCAAAGCTTTCTGCTTCCGGACATCAAAGGTGCAGAATTAAGCCAGCAACCTCAGCCTCACAGCCGTTTCCAGGGCTCCCAGGATGGCCCCAAACAAGCTAAAAGTCTGTGTAGCTCCCACATGTCAGCATTCAGGTCAGCAATATTCAAAATCCTCCCTCAGGCTCCCCATCTTGGCTCTTGGCACATCTGGACCAGATGGGGCTCCTTGTGCCACCGTGCAGACAGCATCTCAGAGCAACACTGTCACCATGAGATGCCCAGGTTATCAAAGAAGTGAGCAGGCAGCCCTCCTGTCTCCACCACACGATGATTTTCACAGCTGGGAGCACGACCTGGGCACATCTCATGCGGAGGTGCGACCTTGCTTCTAGATCTCCTGGGAAATCCACATGGGGTCATAGTCAGGATTGTGAAAGGTGTCTGGGTTTGGGTGCCTCACAGCTCACTTGCTTTTAGGTGACGGGGACTGCTAAGAAGGGGACGGGCACTGTGGAGGTAACAGGGCAGTTGATGTCTCGCCCTGGGTCCTCCTCCCCCTTCTCCTTACTGGAGGAATGTCCTGAGCAGGTTTACGCGTACCAGGGCTCTACACTCTTGTTATGTCTTAGCTGTGTGTTATCATGGACCATACACTCTATATACAGTGAGATCAAAGCAACCATCTTCCAGTCAACTGCACATGACGGTTATATGTTCTCAGCCATGAGAACACAAGTAAGGAATCTGCTCTGTCCTCCCGAAGTTCCATAGCTTTCTTCCCATTCACGTCAGCACCCACCCTCCCAACCCCACCACACTGTAGAGGAGCTGATTTCTTGCTCAGACCAACATTTCTTCTCCCTGACCAGTCCCTTCCTGCCGTGACAGAGTGCCGCATCCCGGGAACCTCGTGCAGGGCTTGCCCGGGGATCCAGCCCCCTGTGTGTGGCCTGAGGTTCAGGACTCAGGATTCCTGTTATCCTCAG
>PVIC010046576.1:0-14148 GCA_004025085.1 Thryonomys swinderianus
GTATTTATAAAAAATTCTATTTGAAAGGTTTTATTAATTCTCTTTGTCAGAAATAAATGGAAGTTTAGATGTAAGTTTAGATGAATCAATTCATACTGCTAATATGTAGTAGATTGAGAAAGTTATTCCTGGAATTTCTGACTCCTAAGCCAATATGTTGACCAAAAGAAGAACAGAATACAAATTTCTTGTCATTCTTTCCACACATTAGCTTTTTCCTGTGCCCTGAGAAACATTTACTGGGAAGTCATTTTACCTTTTTGTCAAATTCAAGATATGAAACTTCAATTTATTTGTCCTCTTGGCACTATCATTTTTTGAACTAATGGGAGGCCTATAAACGTCTTATTACTCTGAAATTGAAAAACAGAAGTTGAATTAGTTTATTAGTACATAAATTGTAAAATATTCCATATGTTTGAAACAATATTGAAATAATTATGTAGTTATGATGCCTGTGCTCTGAAGTGAATATGTGTTATCATTTCAATACTACCAATATTATCTTAATATATGTATATATATTGAATTCTACTTTATTATAAGATATTATGAAATATTATTTGACATAATGCTCCACAAAAGAAAATCTAAATATCCCATAACAGAAATACCTCACTATCTGTAACTCAAACACATCTTTTAGCAATAGGGCTGCTACACACCCAGCAAGTGCTTCCCTGTACAGGGAAGCAATTTGTTTTCATCCCAGTCAGGGCTCTGATATCACGGATGCCCCACTCTGAGACAAGCTTTCACTTTTCTACTCATGCCATATTGTCTTAAGACATCAATTCTGCTGCACTGACAGATGTTATTTCTTTACTCTAAAAGAGAAAAAAAAATACTAGTCTTTTTCTTTATCTCATCACTTTCCAAAATACTGCATTCTAGAATTATTTGAGCCTTCATGTTGGCTCTTGTATAAATTTAACATACAGTTTTCTCTCCTTAGTTTGAATATATTCTGTTAATGAGCCATAGATACAATATGTGTTAGGAACAAGATTTAAATTGTAATCTAATCCTTCACACTAGTAAAGCATGCCAGATTTTCTGTTTTCTTCATACTGGGTCGCATAATTTTCTGTTTTCTCCATACTGGGTCGCATAATATGTTTGATTGTCTAAAGCAATTAAAAAGCATCCTCAACTCCCCATGCCATATATATATACATACATACATACATACATATATATATATATGCTTTGTGAGTTGAAAGGGGGCAGAGGAATTTCAAAAAATAAGAATCAAGATGTCAATTTTTTAAAAAAGGAAATAAAAATAATCATCTGGGAAAAATAAAAGATATTTTTATGAGTCAAAATTGTCATCATCATACTATATTATGGTATATATTGGAGATACTGGATATGCATTTTACTTTTTTCTAAATATAGATTTGAAAGACACTACTGTATTAAGGACTCAAAAACAAAAACAAAATACTTGAAGAATGTGCAAGAAAAAATGACTAATGCCATCAAAGGGACAAAAATCTTAAGAATCAAATGAAAATTAAAAATGAGAGAAAGCAACACAAATGAATAATGCTTTAATCAAATTTATGAACAGATTTGCAGTGATCAGGAAAGACCCATATCCTAGTCTGTGTAAGTCTAAGAGCCACTTTCTTATACACACATGGACATGTGAGGATGCACAGACACATACAAATGCACAGAAAGAAAGAAAAAGTGAAAAAACTACAGAGCATTTAAAATCTACACTGAGGTTGTTCCTCAAATAGTGACTGATAGAAAAAATACAGTTTTTAAATCAAGATCTTGATAAAAAAAACAATATCACTTAAATGTGAAGGACAAAGATTTAAAAAATAAATGGGAAAAAAACTACAAAAAGGAGAATTCATTACTCACAGAAGCATTCTATGGAAAATGTCAAAAGGGATATCCTTAGATGTGTCATATTTCCAATAAGAAAATATCTGAGTCTACAAAAAGAATATTGGATAAATAATGAACAAAATAAAACTTGTTTTTCTACATTTAATCTCTGTAAACATAACTGATTAATATGGTAAAAAAATCCAGAAATGTATCAGGATGTCCTTATAACATATAAAAGTGAACAATATAAAAGAACAGTAGAAATGTTGAGAAGAAGAGTTTTTAAACACAGTATCCACAGATCCTTATATTTCTTGCTAAATGGCATTATTTCAATGTAGACTTTAAATAATCAGAGTTTAAAATTATTTTTAATAGGGTGAGAGAGGAGAAATAGTGAAACATAAAAGGCATAAAAATTAAACCTACCAAAAGAAGAAGGAGGAGGAGGAGGAGGAAGAGGAGGAGGAGGAGGAGGAGGAGGAGGAAGAAGGAAGAAAGAAGAAGAAGAAGAAGAAGAAGAAGAAGAAGAAGAAGAAGAAGAAGAAGAAGAAGAAGAAGAAGAAGAAGAAGAAGAAGAAGGAAGAAGAAGAAGAAGAAAAGAAAGAAGAAGAAAATGGATTGATGACACAGTTTAAATATAGCATTGGTCTGGATATTTTTGGATTTAGTCAAGCATATAAAAATAGCATGCATAAATTACCTAAACAGTTAAAAGGCATTGGGTATTAGATTAAGTAAAAAGTCAATCTTTAACTATCTCAAGGAAATGTACTTTATATATCTAGGCATAGTCAAGTTAAGTGCAAAAAGAAATAAAATTATAGAAATACTGGTAGAGTTTAATTATTATCAAATAAAGTATTTTTGTATCTATGCTAAGATATGTCCATATATATGTATTGTAAATCTCTAAAACTGCAAGTATTACCTTACTTGGCCAAAGAAACTTTGTAATGTTTCTAAAGTTAAGGTTATTATAATAAGTAAGTGGTCCTGGATAATTTAGAGTGACCCAGTGTAGTTATATTTGGCCTTAGAATGTGGAGCTTGGAGGAAAGAAGTTGAAAAAAGGCATTAAAATGTTAAAACTAGAGATCATAGAGAAAGTGAGAAATTTGAAAACACTGCCCTGCTGGGTTGAAAGCATAAAAATGGGCTGAGGAAAGAAGAATGCAAACTGTACACAGAACTAGGGGAAGGCAGGAACAAGACTGTTCCCTTGTGGCATCCAGAGGAGTGCAGCTTGATGAAAACTTGGATTCAGCCCAGTAGAATTGATTTCAGAATCTGTTCCAACAGAGAAGGAAGTAGTTATGTGAGCTAAAGTAATTAACTTGTAGTTTATTGTTATAGTAGTAAAAGAAAACAACTTCAGAACATGGAATTTTATCACAGGTAAAAGTGAATATTGTGTAATCTATAAAATGTAGCAATTCTAATTTTATATAGTTCTCACAAAGAGTGAAAAATATCTGAAGAAAAATCTGATAGAACTGGATGAACTGGACAAATTAAATTATAGTAATGATTTAGAGAAACCATTTTCAGTTCTTGATACCAAAAGTAGATAGATGTCTAATTATATTATAATCATGCAATCATGATACAGAGCCAACTCACATTGCTAAAAGCCTAGAACATTACATTTTCTTAATCACATACATAGGTAACATTCTCCAAAATGGTTATATTTTGAATTGTAAAATGAACTTAAATTTAAAATAATTAAATAATTAAAAATATTTAATCAATCCATAACATTATTTAGACTACAAGTGGGCAATATCAAAATATTTTAAAATTAAAAGAAAGTTTTTAAGTATTTTATTGCAAGTAGAAATGAAAATGCCATATACTAATGTGGATAAACCCAAAATTGTGTGTGTGTGTGTGTGTATATGTGTGTGTATACATATATATGTTCATATATAATATTATATATTATGATATATACACATATTATATATACATACATATATTATATATATGTTTGATCACAATGAACTAAGAAAAAAAACAGAAAAACATCTGATGAAGCCTAAGGTGGTTTATTGAAAATATTAATTAAATTGTTAAATTTTTACCTATATTATCAAAGAAAAAAAGCACAAATTATATTTGGTTGAATATAAATACAGTAAGCCCCTAACAAACATCCGACTTGTGAATCTGCACAGATATGAACAGATCTCACATTACAAACATTAGCATATGGAAACTGCACAGAAGTAGCTCCCCTGTTTGCATGCACTATTACACTTATGCAGTTGAGTATCTGGAGTACAGTAGGACAGTGCTCAATAAGACCACAGGGCTTCCAGAAGCAAGAAGAGAAACAATGGTAATGTTAAAGGCACTAGTGGGAAGCACAAAACAATAACTATGGAAACAAAAGTGCAAACAATAGAGAGACTGGACTCAGGAAACAACTGTGGACTTTGCTCCTTCTTATAACATGAATCGTTTAGCCATTGGTAAAATTCTAAAGAATAAGGACAAGATCATAAAATAGGTGAAGATTTTAGGTTATGTATTACTTGTTTGTGTCACAAGTGTCTATGACTCACTGTCAGACTTATGAATGAATCTAATTTATAAATATTTTCTGGAATAGGATTTTTTAATAAGTTGATGACTTCCTGTAATGTAATACAACAACTTCACAGAGACTTCCAGACATCAGAAGGTCACTGGGAAATGTTATAAAAGACATGCTGAGTCCATAAATTTGACAGGTAAATAAGTTGACTTATTCATTAAAGTCCACAAATGACCAAAATCAAATCTGAGAAATAAATAATTTAGTAATCTATTTTCATTTGTATAATTATATAATTGATTTTTTAAAAAATAATTTTAAAAGAATACAAAAGAAATGCTACTAAATATATACCACAATAATATAAATTTAAAATAATAGTAAGTTCATACATAAGTACATTTTGAATCTGCCCTTATCTGACCACCTCTATGGTGTGATGTGTATTCATTGACTGTCAGACTATGTCTCCTATCATTGCAGTGAATTTTTACTGGGGGGCTTGTACCAGTAATTTAATTTTCATATTTTCCTATTCCCCTACCCACTTCATAACCCTCACCTGCTAAATACATGTTTTATTTCCCTTTTTTATTACCATCGTATTTTTTCTTTACCCCTCATTACTCATGCAAGTAGTGTTGCTTAATTGTTCCAAAACATCTATTTGATTTCATGTTCTTCCCCACCTTCCCTGGTTCACTAAGTCTCTGACACCCCAGTGTATCCATAATTTACTCAATTTATTCAAATCTGTTTTAATCCTAGTGATGATCCCTTTACCAAAGAATATTTTTGACAGCTCCTTCTATTTCTTAGAACATAGTTAATTCACACTTCTTTATGCAGGTTGCTCTGAATACTCAGAATGGATTCCTATCTTAGGTTCTTATTGACTTGGTTAATATAATTCATTACAAATTTCAGGAAAATGATATATCATTTGCAATGACAACTTGTCCTCTATGATACAGGTCAATATCAAATCAGAAAGTAATCTTGCCCTTCAGTATTCAGTCCTCCACCACTTTTCCCTTTGAATATTTTCTATTTCACAATATCCGTCATACATTCTAGAGCTCATTAACATCTTTGTTTTTTCATACCAGAGAAAAGATATTATATTTATACATTTGTGACCTATTTATTTTACTTATGAGTATGCCCTGAAGCTATGTCCATTTGAATATAAATGACTCAAACTTTAAGGGGTAAAGAAAAAATTTGATGGTAATAAAAAAAGGGAAATGAAGCTTATGTATTTAGGGGATGAAGGATTGTAGGGTGGGTAGGGGAACAGGAAAAATGAGAATTAAATTGTGTCATATACTGGTACATATTCCCAATATTGAGTATGATCATGACGTGTATGTACAATGTACCAATAAAGACAAAAAATCCTGAAAAGAGTAATCTTAAAAAAGAACCATTATTAATCAGAAAGAAATTCAAAAGCAATCATTGGATTTTAAATGTGTTTTACTATATACAGTGAATCTCAGACTAGAGTATGCATCAAAATTGCTCTGAGCTTTTTTAAAATTAAAAGACATTGAACTACACCCTTAGATTTCTGATTCAATAGCTCTAAGTTGAAGTCTGAAAATTTTCACTTCTAAGAAGTCTGTGGTTAATAAGATGATGCTGGAATATATCACATCTAGGAGCCATTTATTTATTCATATTTCCATGGTATAATTACTCTTCTAATTTTTAGGAGCTGAAAGTTGAGAAGTATGTAGAATAATTTGGTTGGAGAACTAGTTTGACTCAAAGCTTTAAATTAAGGTCAAATTTACTTGTTTCTGCTGTTGTGTTTGCCACCTTTCAGAGAATTAAATTAAGAACAACACTGTATTATTTTATTTTAAGGGCAGACTTGTTCCATCTGAAATTTAAGATTTAGTGTTTGCCACAAAGATATGTGAAGAGCACTGGACATAATTATGGGAAATAAAAAGTATGGAGCAGTAGCCAGAAAAATGATCCCACAAAAATATGCATGTCACAATACCCCATATCTGTGAAATTTCCATGTATTCATCCTTTTTCCATCGCCAGTAAAACAGTATCGCAACCTGAATATGTTATAAAGCAAAATGTATTCATTTTGTCTTACGGTTCTCAAGGTACAAGATCAAGTCATCTAGTAAAATAATACAATGTTGTTCTTAATTTAATTCTCTGAAAGGTGGCAAACACAACAGCAGAAACAAGTAAATTTGACCTTAATTTAAAGCTTTGAGTCAAACTAGTTCTCCAACCAAATTATTCTACATACTTCTCAACTTTCATCTAGTGATGGTATTTTGCAAGTGGTGTTCCAAGGTGGCACAGGACATCACATGGCAGAGACAGCAGCACACATGTGTATGTCTTCCAGTCTCTGTCTGTCTTCTTCAGCAGGACCTGAGCTGAATCATAAAGGTTTCATCTCAATGAGTTTATCTAATCTTGATAACCTCCCAAGGCCACAACTGTAAATACCAGAAGTAGATCACTTTTTCACCTGCTCAGAACCTCACAAGTGAGATAAAATTGCAACATATGAGCTTTTACAGACTTACTCAAACCATATCCAAACCAAAGTAGTTATTTTACATCTTTAAAATGACTTTGCATATATCATTAAATAAAGGAAATAGTTAAATAGATGCAACTTGAGGCCATATACATAGGTGAGGAAAATAGCACACTCCTGTGTAAACACTATCATTTTCCTAGTTTCAGAAAGTGAAGGTGTAAATGAGGTCCAAATGTATAGTGCATATTGTAAAATAGGAAGAAGTTCAAAGGGGTAGAAGAACTAGGGAGCGGGGCAAGAGAAGGAAGAGAAGGAAAGAAGAAAACTGATACTACAAAAGATGAAATGGAAACAAAGCTCATGTATATAGGGATGGAAGGTTTGGAGGGCAGGGGAAGGGCAGAGGATAAGAATCCAGATATGTCATGTACAGGTACAAATTCTCAATGATGCCTGAGATAATAGTGTATACCAAAAATGTACCAATAAACTAAATAAAGAAAAAAATGGGAAAATATCCTACAATATCTGGAGAAAACTAGTGCAATCACAAGAATACCTGTAAGTGAAAAAGTGAGATAGGAAAGACAGAACCAGAGAATGTGATGCCATAGTCAGAGATCTGAGGAAGGCTCTTGATGTCAGCATCAGTACCAATGCAAATGCTAATGGTGCATTTATAGAAATTAGAAAATATAAAGAAGGGGACTTTTAACTCTGCAGACACTTTGCTTTTTCATGCAATAAAGTACATTTAGTCCTCTAGGACTGTACACTGATAAAATTATGTCTTAGTCACTAAAACAATAATTTGCCAAAGTAGAAATAGGTGACATATATATTCTGATATTAACAAGCCTTATAATTCCTAAATGTTGCCATTTGCTAGCCATGTGTTTAAAACTTTAAATAGACATATAGGTTTTTTATGTCAAATGAAATTTTTTGTCTTTCAACTTTGAAAAATTCAGTTTGATTTCATTTTGAAAGTGTCCTTTCTGTTCTTCAGTGAAAATGCTTTTGTCTAAATAAAAATTGAGTACATCAACTCAGTTTTGTTTCCTACTTATTTCCTTTTGTGCATTGTTCCTCAGGTAGACTGTAAATAAAAGAGAATCTTTTTTTATCACCATATTCTCATGTATTTTGCAAGTTCTGCCTGATAGATCATAGCCACTAAGTATCCATCTGTCTTGGCTGTTTTGTGTCTACAATATAGACAACTTATGTAAATTGTAATTTGTGCTCACTTCAGAAGTACATATATTAAGTTGTAGCTACATAATATGGCAGATTTTTTAAACTTTACATTGATGTTTGTTTATGTTAACAGAAATATATTTTGTCTTTTTAAATTGCCTGATGAGAATTCCATTTCATGAATTAACCATATCCAACCAATTCTGAGTTGTATATGCTTTATAATTGGACATGTTGATGTAAATATCATTATTCAACTGCGATGGCTCATCTATCTAATAATTCCTTGGGGATTAATTTTCAGAGTAAGGTCGAAGGATGAAAAGGCTTTGGATTTATTCCTGGGAGATTGGAGGAATGAGAGGTATGAGAACTGATAGGACCCAACCTTTACTGGTACAGTCACCCATATAACTATTGCTATTATTATGTGGATATGCATTTAATTATTACTTGAATTTTCATTGCTGTCATGGTTAAGGGAAACTTCAAAAATGTCTATAAATTTACTAATACAAAAGAAAATTTTAACAGATTTGTTATTGTTAGAAAATTTTCTTCTTTTCAACTGTAACTTCCCCGGGTAACTTAGAAAGAGAACATTTTTCCATGGTAATGTGCTTTGAATATATCAAAATATAGGCAAAGTATAATGTTTTTTTTCACCTTCTCTGTGAAAAAGTGCAGTATGAACATAATAAATTAAAAGAGATTATTGACCTAATAATATATCAAAATTATATAATGTGAGGGAATAGTTACTTTCTGGTATTAAAAAATAATTACAAATTATGAGTCAGTGAATAATGAAAAATTGAGGAATCTATAATAATCCTTTCAGTAATAGCACAGGAAAAAGTGTGGGCAATCCTAAAATGAAAGTAATGCATGGAAGTTAGAGATGGAGAAGAAGCTGGGAAAGAAAATGGCAGACATGTACTGGCTTTATGTTACTGGGTGTCCTCTTTCTGTGTTTGAAGGGGTTAAGTGTAATGATGTTTAACCTAAAGATTTTCAAATATTTCAAGTTTATTAAGAATTATGTTTAAAAAGGCCAAAAGAGAAGCCAGAGGATAATTTACTTTTTCCAGAATTCAAGTCAATCCATTGAATGATCAACTAATCTTTTCAGCCAAAATTCTTAGTATCAATTACAGATACTACTAACTGCAAAGCAAGGGAATTGTATACATTAAGTAAATGAGTTATGCGACATATTGCTAAGGCAGTGTCTTCAATTAATTCTGAGAAATTATGCCTTCACTCTATTTATGTTGAGAAATATATTATATATTCTGTATTATAAATTGTGGGACAGATGAAATACTATTTAACACTGGAAAATACTGAAATATAGGGGAAATAGGTGGTGTTTAGAAGCAGTAAGGGGTATTTTAAAAATATCTCTCATTCAATTCAAGTTACTCCATTCTTCTTTGAACAGTATTCTTTTATGTGATTAATCTTAAGCTCCTATTATTAAGAGATTTGTGAATCTGTGACTTTGAATAGTCATGAAAGTCTGAGTACGTGATGTGAGGAGCAAATCTGAAATGCAAGGGGAGCTGGGATCTAAGGTCTGAAAACCTGAATTCTATTCTACACTTTGCCATTTCCTGTGTGGTTTAACTTTATAATCCATGTAAGCCTTCTGTGCTCAATTTCACCATTTTAATGCCTTTCTTAAGACAAAATTGTTAAGGCTTATCAGATACCAAATAAGGTAATTTGTTAAGCATTACAGGTGATACAAATCTAATGTTATTTTTAAAATTTATTAAATAGTTTTGCTCAATTGTTTTCCTTTTCAGAAAGAATTCTCAATTATTTCAGTGTCTTAGGGTTCTGGTGGGGACTGGGAATTACTGCATTTAGTATGCAGGGCCCAGGATGGAGAATTACCTCCTATTTGTCCCGTTTGTGAAATTCACTCTCTGGGTATTTTAAGTGATACCCAAGGTAAGCATGAAAGTCCTTCTATCTGATGGCCAAGATGTTAAGATTTAGGCTAGATAGAAAAATTCCAGTGTGCAGAATAATGCTGCCTTTTACGTGGAATAGTCCTGATACTCCCTACCCTTTCATCTTATCCCTATGGTCCAACCTCACTCATACTCTTCTGATGGCTTTATTCTGATGATCTAATTTATTACCTAAATTAGATCAGATTGAGCTTTTGTCATCTGCTGAACATGATGAAGAATCATAAAATGCTCAACATTTTTCAGCCTACCAATGGTGCTTCAAACCCTGAGTATAAAAGATAATGTTGCCTGGAGATAGTAAAGTCATGTTTTATTAAAATAATTTTAATAGGATAAAGACACACACTTGTTTGTCATGCCAGTCTATCCAGGATAAAAACAGAAGATTAAAACAGATAAAACATAGCTTTAATTCTGCACATAGGTGTTACAAGAGAAATTCAACTTGTCAAAATCTTATTCTCTTTAATTCATTATCAAACACTTGACACAGTCCTGAGGTTCTTGCATATAACCTAGCATGATATTTACTTATCATTGTTTTGTCACTGTAAAAAAATAAGAAAAGAAAATTGCTGCAATCTTTTGAAAGATAGGGAAATACTATATAAATAGCATACTATATATATAAATATATATACATAGCATATATGATATGCATTATATATATATACTATGTGCATTTAGTATATATACTATGTGTATATGTACATGTATGCATATATACCCTGAAAATATATCTATACACATATATCCTGAAAATTTAGTATATAGTATGTTTTATAAATATTTGACCTGAAGTATATTTTTATTTTTGACATCCTTTAAAAATGATGTCTTCAAAGTGATTCAGAGACACTTTTCTATTAACTTCAACATAAAATCACCTGGAAAGAATATAAACCAACAGGTCCATTACACAAACCTCAGGACATCCATTTACCTTAAGACTCTTAAGAAAATTAATAAAAATGCAAAAGACTTAGATTTGCCTGATATTTCTTATTGTAGTTCATTAGGTTAATATTTCATTCTTGAATTATTAATAATATACTGTCAGGGGCCGGAGGGTTAGCTCAGTGGTTCCGGCGCCAGCCTCGCAAGCTTAAGGTCCTGAGTTCGATCCCCAGTAACCACATACAATGCTGGGCATGGAGATTCATGCCCACCAACAATCAATACCACATACCAAAGTGCCAGGCATGGTGGCTCATGCCTGTAATCCCAGCCCTTGGGAGGCAGAGGCAGGAGGATTGCTGAGTTCAAGGCTTGCCTGGGCTACATAGTGAGCTCAGAGCCAGCCTGAACTACAAAGCGAGACCCTGTCTCAAAAAAAATAATAATAATACATTGTCAATAATTACTTGGATACAAATTAATTTTAGTCCTCTTTAAAATCCACTTTTTCTACTGAAGCAAAAATGTCTCCAAGGGTATGTCTTTGTGCTTGTACCATATATCTGATTTTCTGTGTATGATTTAAGTTTTCACTCATTCAGATATATCTGAAAGCACCATCTTATTTCTTATACTTTTAAGCATTTACTTTTACATATTTCACAAATAATCACCCATATTATACTAGTATTGATGCATAAAAATCTTTTCAGATCTTGTGTCTTCCTTATGGAACTTCAACTTTCTTTTCAATCTGCTTTCTTCCCTTTCTGAAATTAAACAATGAACCTCAAACATTTATGAATATCATGTTCCACTAAATAAATCTTCTCCAACTTCATGTAATGGTTCTGAGAAGGACTCCTATTCAAATCAGAGATCTGTTAAGAAATGATGAGAAACATTGCTAGAAATGTTCATTGGAAAATATTTTTTTTCCTTTTCATAGTTGTCAGCTGTGTAACATTGTCTTTTCTGTAGTATCTTTGAATTACATAAGACTTTGCACATGTCGTGTAGTAAGAAGAAATTTTACAGAAGAATTTTGGACTGTAAAAATATTACAGATCTTAACTTAGTATTATTTGGTACTTGTGGAGATTTGAGGGAAAGCTATAACTGAAGATCAGCATCAGTTTTCCTAGTGGCAACAGTAATGTCTGTAATTGGTTATCCTTCATTATAAACAAACTCTTACTCTTACAAATGAATTCTTGGTTAAAAATTTTCTGAACCATTTTTACTTCCAGAAAATAAGCATGTGAAATAAAATCGGCTTGCTTATTGTCATTATATATTTTTGATAAAATTAGATTTTTGTTACATTTATAGTGATTTTCTCGAATTACACTCCAGAAATAACTCCATTCATAAATCATTATAAAGATGTATAACAATATGCATAGTGCAATACTGATTTGCAAACTTTTCTCATGACCTTCTATAATTTATCATACAGACATTGTTATTTACATGTAAAACAAGCACTAATTGTAGTATTTCAAATGTATTTATCATTACATTCATTGTTATTAAATATAGAAAAATACAGAAAATAAACTGATTGTGAAACTGCTTTTATTTATAACTCACACTTTCATATGTGTCAAAATTACGTGCTGACATTGCATAACTTCTCACTCCATCCATATAATATTCATACTTGCTGCTTAATCCTTTTGACATGGCAAATGGCACTGATTTTTCTTAAAGAAAAGGTTAATTTTTCACAGTTTCAGTGTTAGTATTCCATGATTATTTCCTTTTGAAGCATTATTGATGAGAATTTGTAGATTTGTTTGTTTTTTGTTTGTTTGTTTGTTTGAGACAGGGTTTCGCTTTGTAGTTCAGACTGGCCCTGAGCTTACTATGTAGCCCAGGCAAGCCTCAAACTCAACAATTCTCCTGTCTGTGCCTCCCGAGTACTGGGATTACAGGCATGAGCCACCACGCCCGGCACTGCATATGTGGTATTGATTGCTGGTGGGCGTGAGTTACCACGCCCACACAGCATTGTATGTAGTTACTGATATCGAACTCAGGACCTTGAGCTTGTGAGGCAGATGCCTGAACCACTGAGCTAAATCTCCGGCCTGAGAATTTGTAGATTTTTGAAGTCTAAGATTAATGATCTCTGCCTAGGTAGAATTATGTCTCTGTTATATTTTCTGTTCCACAAGAACAATGTTTCTCAGATAGGAATTGCTGTTCTTTTTTGACAAGGTCTATTGTTAAAATATCACTTTTCTTAGTGATTCAAAAATTACTTCAGAAGCAAAAATGTTGAATGTGTGTATATCTGATTATACTGGCATCAAACTTGAAATGTTATGTTAATTTTCCTTGCAAATTTAATTGTATATTTTACCAGATGTTTTACTTTTAGAATTAAACTGCAAAAAATACATATATTTACAAAATGTTTTTGAAGGCTCCGGAAAGTTAATGATCTTGATTTAATTCATAGCAAATTATAAAGAGTCATATGTGAAAGAAATTACTGATAATTATTGATCTTAGACATTTTAAGAAAAGTAGTGCTAGTAGTTTGAATTGCTCCAGCTTTCTTTAAACTAAATCCGCAAAAATACCTAATTGGAAAAACATTGTAATTACTAATCAAATTATTTCTTAATCAGAAGAACATTGCCCTATGAGCAAAGAGAATATGATACTGTGCTTGGAAAAAAAAGCTTTTCTCATTCACCACAATCTATATTCATTCAGGATTATTCTATTTAGATGGCTTAAATTAATACCAACCAGCTCTGTATCTCTCTATATCTGTGCATACACAACAGCATATAATGCATGGTGGGAACACAGCTTCTTTGAATTTAATCTCCCAATGTCCAAGTTATATCGACCAAATGATAAAATAAACTTTTTCAATTAATATTGATCTGCTTAATGTCAGTAACAAGCTCAGCTATTATGGTAAATTAAAGAACCAAAACGTATGCCGGACGTGTTGGCTCACGCCTGTAATCCCAGCACTCGGGAGGCAGGGACAAGAGGATTGCTGAGTTCGCGGCGGCCTGCCTGGGCACCATAGTGAGCTCAGGGCCAGGCTGAACTACAAAGCGAGACCCTGTCTCAAAAGCAAAAAAAAAAAAAAAAAAAAAAAAAAAAAAAAAAAAAAAAAAAAA
>PVIC010046577.1:0-14189 GCA_004025085.1 Thryonomys swinderianus
GACCCTGTCTTAAAAAAAAAAAAAAAAAAAAAAGAGGTCGAGGTTCCCAGTAATCTTCCTGTTTACTCTCTGTGTCTCTGTCTCTGTCTCTATCTGTCTGTCACTCTCAACAATAGACACTATGTTCCCTAGTCTGGTCCTGGACTTCTGACCTCAAGAATCCTCCTGCCTCTGCCTCCCAAGTAGCATGACTACAAATGTACACAGTGATGTCTGAGTGGCCTTGGAACTCCTTTTCTATGTGCCCACCCTCATACTGAATCTTCTTTCCTGATAACATGCATTTCTCTTGGCCCCTTTACTACTTGACCTTAGACCTTTAATTACTAGATATGCTAAGAAGTCTTGACTCTGTATCTATAGCCTAAACTTCCTTCTCTGCTCCTCCTAACCTGGTGATTAGACTTCCCTTTATAGATGTCTTCCAGGAACCTAACTATTACTGTGTATTAATTCAGTCTTTCCCCACAAAGGAGCTCCTCACTTACATTCCCCGTCTCAATTAATAGCACAACACCTTTACAGTTGCTTAGACTTAAGGTCTCTGACTTTTGTTTTCTGTTCGCACCTACAACCAGTAAATTACAAAGTCCAGAATCAGGTCCCAGGCTCTGGGTTCACTCCATATGATTCCCACATGGATTCCCTATTTGTTATGTGTTGTTTCTCGTGCTCCAGTCACACTGAAATGATCTGCTGTTATTATATGCAGAGGCCTCTGAGCTCCCACCTCTAGACCTCTCACCCCTCCCATAGTGCCCAGTACCTATCCTGAGTCTGCTGTCAGCACTGCCTCAACATACCTCAACAAGAACAAAGATTATGCTTTGAACTGTACCCAGCATACTGAGTACCTAAATGTTTTGAAGACAGAATGAATGAGCCACCCTTTTGATTGGACACTAACACAGAGAGAACAGATTTGGATCCCTGTTCTGCCACTAACCTGCTAAATCATTCTGTATCCCCCTCTCTGGGTTTCTGCTTTTCTTTCCTTACCTACTTAATGACAGCAACCATCTCCAAATTACCCTCCAGCCTTAGGGACCTGTGCTCTGAGACTCTGAAGGTCCCAGAATTCCTGCAACACCATATAATTATTTATACAAGTAAGTGAATTTTAAATCTGTAACAATTGTTACACATGCTTGCATTGGCAGAAATAGGAAAGAAACTAAATGTAAATACTAATTATTTATTATGTATGCAGTGCTATGATCAAACCCATATCCTTGAGCATGCAAAACAACTACTCTAGCACCAAACTACATGCTAGCCCCAAATAAGTAAAAAATTCTACTTTTGGAGAAGGGAGCAAATGTCTAATTCCTCCCCTCTCCTGAGATTGGTAGGAGAGGGGAAGGCATGTGACTGTGGAAGAAGGAGATTTTCTGAGTCCCTGAGCCCCCTCTCTTCCTGCTTTCATTCCTTTCTCTTTCCTTGTCCATTCACTCATTTGATTCCATTAAAGAACCGATATATTGTTTTAAAGTCTGAGGAAAGGCGGTGGAGAGGTAGACGACACAAGAGCTGAGAGAGCCAGGCTCTTAATTAGTTTTTTCAGGGTTGTACTGATCTTTCCAGACATAGTCACCAAACAAAAAGCTTTAGTCATCATGAGGAGAATGAGCTCCATTAAGGGAATACTTTATATTGCATGGTGACTCGAAATAACAACGATGCTAATAAATGACCTAACTCAAGAAGAATGTCAGTCTTCCCATGGAAAAAAATCTCAGAAGCTTTCATCCTGAAGTTTTTTCATCCTGAAGTTCTGTTGGCCCATTTAAGACTCAAACCAAAGTGACTGGTTCTACAAGGGTTTTTGCTAGGTAGAAATTTTATAGTTCAAAGAGCTTCTCAATAATAGCTTTGAAACTAACAATGTTAACCATCAAATAAAGTCTGTGTTATTGTACTTTTTTATTTATACAGTTGTTCTTAAGTTTGAAGTACACACACACACACACACACACACACACTTAATCCCTATTGTATATAGTACAAAACTAAATCTATAGCAATGGTTATTGTTTTTTGTTTTTTGTGTTTTTTTTGAGACGGGGTCTTGCTTTGTAGTTCAGACTGGCTCTGAGCTCACTATGTAGTTCAGGCAAGCCTCAAACTCAGCAATCCTCCTGCCTCTGCCTCCTGAGTCCTGGGATTACAGGCATGAGCCACCATGCCCAGCACTGTGCTGTGTGGTATTGATGGCTGGTGGGCATGAGTCTCCACGCCCAGCACTGTATGTGGTTACTGGGGATCGAACTCAGGACCTTGCGCTTGCGAGGCAGGCGCCAGAACCACTGAGCTAACCCTCCGGCCCTGGTTATTGTTTTTTACTTCTGTAAGTATATGTGTGTGCACATGTGTATGCATTTGTCTGTGTATGTTGCTACTTGAATTGAACCCAGGGTACCTCACGTGCTAGTCAAGCACTCTACAGTGAGCTACATGCCCAGAACTTTTTGAAAAGTTTGAAACAGGGTCTCACTACATTGCCCAGGCTGACCTTGAACTTGGAGACCTCCTGCCTCAGCTTTCCAAGTGTCTGGGGTTATAGGTTTGCACTACCATGCCCAGCCCAAGCCCTATGCTTCTTAATGTTATATTTCACCTTTATTCACATTCATTTCTCTCTAATATATCAAGTATAGAAATAGGCAAGTGTCCAGATTTGTTGGCCTGAGAACTTTAGAAACATGTCAGTTATTTGGGGTGGGTGGTAAGAGAGAGTACTGATAAGAACCAAAGTTGATTAAAGAAGAGTAAAAGTTAAAATGAGTTTCAGCTTTAGCAACTTATAATTTTTCAGCGTGTCCTTAGAGATAGAAGGACTGTTCTTCCAGCTTTCAGGGGGAGGTGCCAGGGTTTTCTCCAGAGATGAACCTCTGCAACTACTGTCTCCTAAGTATGGCTGCTGCAGAAGAATGGGCCCAGAATTCTATTCTCCAGGAACTGGGGGCCATCAGTGCTCTGGGTTTTAAAAGCTAAAAAGAAAAACCCAAGAGGAAATTGAGATAATGATTTTGGTATACTAGGAGTGGCTGCCAGAACTGAGCATGGCACAGAACTCTGAAACTGGGGAGTCATGGCAAAAACTCACAGGAATGAGGACCCTGAGATAGCCTCAAGTGAGGGCCTTCTTTGGTTAAAGCTAGCACTGTGGAAGGAAGTATCCTGTCTCAAAGAATCACTTCAGTCTGGTGTCTTTTCTGGGTCTGTGGGACATCATCACTTGGTAGAACTGTCCAAAATAATTGAGGACCAACCTTGAAAAATGACACCAAATACTGACCAGACACTAAGGCAGCCATGGGCTTCTAGACTGATCAGACATAAGTACTCTGTTAGTTTAGAGAGATAGTTGCCAGACCATGTCATCTCTTTTTAATTGCCCAAGAGGTTTGAACTTGAGATTTTCCTTTCTCAGTCTCCTTGAGTACTTGGATTACAACTATATACTGGTACACCAATTACCACATCATCCACTGGTGCAGGATCTAAGGGTTTTGAAAAACTGGGAGGGAGGGAGTGTACTTTAAGAATACTTGGTTTGTAGGAAAGACCCATCTTAAAGTTTCTGGAGTCTTTTAATGTCTTGAGTACTTCTTGTACTCACAGAGCAAATAACCAATAGGTGAACAATCTGTTAAACAGCTTCAAACAGAGGTGATATGATTGTTTTAAGTACTTTTCATGGTATCTGAGATCACTTAAGGGCCTTCACAGACCCAAGGAGGACAATCCAGAAAGTAGCATCTCCTAAGCGTTCCAAATATTTAGAAGAAAGAGACTTGCATTAAATATTGCCCAGATAGCAGGCCAGGAATTAAACCAAAAGCATCAGCAATGACACAACAGACTGAAATGAGAAAAAATTCAAAAGCCAAGACACAAAGATCATTACTGTAGGGGAAACAAAAGAAAATGGGACTAGAACAAACTGAAAGCTCAAACACCAGGACTCTCTGAGCCAGTATCAAAAGAGAAAATCTAGTAAAATGGAAATCAGAAATAATTACACAGATAAAAACAGATGGTGAGTGCCGGGCGTGGTGGCTCACGTCTGTAATCCCAGCACTTGGGAGGCAGAGACAGGAGGATTGCTGAGTTCCAGGCTTGCCTGGGCTACATAGTGAGCTCAGGGCCAGCCTGAACTACAAAGTGAGACCCTGTCTCAAAAAAACAAACAAACAAAAAAACTAGAGATGGTGTCCAAAGTGGAAGACATGATTAATAACACTAAAGAAGAGATCAAGAACATGATAGAATCTCAGATTATGAAAGTAAAGGAATCTGTCAAACAATTTCAAATAGATTTCCAAGAAATGAAAAACACCAATGAAAGTTTGAAAAATAGGTTGAAGGATGTGAAGACTGAATATCAGACCTAGAAGATAGGATTGCAGCTGGTGAACAGGAAAGAAATAATTCATGGAAGTAGCAATGGACCATGATAAATCAATCCAACAGCTGCTAGATGATGCAAAGAAGAATAACACAAGACTATTTTGAGACAGTGAAGAAACAGGAGACAGTGCAAAAGATATATTTTTTAAAAATGTTGACAAATGTAATGGCAGAAAACTTCACAGGAGAAGGAAAATAAGTTGACATACAGATAAATGAGGCATATAGAACTCCAAGTGGCCATGATCTAAAATAATCTACACCTAGGCATATAATAATCAAGATTCCAGAAATCCAACAGAACAATGAAATATTGAGAGCAGTCAGAGAAAAGAAACATATCACATACAAAGGATATGTTATATACATGTACCAACTCCATACAAGGAATGTAAATATTACGTACTGCAAACACGGACTGATAAAACATTCATATGCCACAGTTGGATGTACCCCACCCCCAAAGTTCATATATTGAACTTTAATTCCCAGTGAAGCAGCTCATCTGTGCCTCCCTGCTGGTTTTTCCTCCCTCTGCTGTGGTATGATGTAGCTTGAAGGCCCTCACCACTGACTGGCCCTGGCCTTAGGAGCCCTCACTCTAGACTGCTAGCTAATTGTGCTTTATAAATCACCCAGACTGCAGTGTTTTATTACAGCAACAAAAAAAGCACTAAGGCATTGTATATGTCCACATTCTTCAACCCAATATTTCTATAGGATTTATTCCAAGGAAATTATTATGTAAGCAAAAAAGATAAATGTAAATGTAATTACATGTAAAATGAAGGTAAATGTAAACAAAGCTTTATGCACATGAACACCTATTCTACCAATATTCTTTAATGAAATTGAGAGGGCAAGAGTACTCCCCAAATTCTTCTTAGAAGCTAACATTATTCTAACCCGAAAACCAGACAAAAATACATTTAAAAAAAAGAACTACAGATCAATTTCTCTAGTAAATAGGGATGCAAAAATCCTCATTAAAATACTGGCAAACAGATTGCAATATGTCATCAAGAAATCATAGACCATGACCTTCATCTGAATGATGCAAGAATTGGGCAACATACATAAATCAACAAATGTAACTCATCACATAAATAGAAACAAGAATAAAACTCATATATCAGGGCCAGAGGGTTAGCTCAATAGTTCCGGCACCTGCCTCACAAGTGCAAGGTCCTGAGTTCGATCCCCGGTAACCACATGTAATGCTGGGCGTGGAGACACGCCCACCAACAATGAACACCGCATATCACAATGCCAGGTGTGGTGGCTCACGCCTGTAATCCCAGCACTCAGGAGGCAAAGACAGGAGGATTGCTGTGTTCGCAGAGGCTTGCCTGGGCACCATAGTGAGCTCAGGGCCAGCCTGAACTACAAAGCGAGACCCTGTCTCAAAAGCAAAAAAACAAAACAAAACAAAACAAAAAAAACTCATATATCAATCATCTCAATAGGCTCAGAAAAAGCCTTGGACAAAATTCAACATCCGTTCAGGATAAAATCCCTAAAGATATCCTAAATGTGGTTGAGACTTGTGATTTGAATCTATTCAATATATATGGCAAAAGTGAGATGGTGTCATTCTTGCAATTATGTCATTGATAAACATATCCATGTTGCTAGGTGTCTTATTCTTGCTCTCCTGCTGATTTTGAAGAAGTAAGCATCATGTTGTGAACTGCTTGTGGAAGGCCCCAGATAGA
This sequence comes from Thryonomys swinderianus, assembly GCA_004025085.1. NCBI lineage: Eukaryota > Metazoa > Chordata > Mammalia > Rodentia > Thryonomyidae > Thryonomys > Thryonomys swinderianus. Next base: position 6,129 of record PVIC010046577.1, read on the forward strand.
AAGCTGTAGATGGCTTGTAAAGGATGAAGGTTTACAGGTTATCTGCCAACAATCTCATTGGACCTGGAAGTGGATCCTTTTGCAGGATTAAATAATTAATGCATTGGGCCGGAGGGTTGGCTCAGCGGTTCTGGCACCTGCCTCGCAAGTGCAAGGTCCTGAGTTTGATCCCTCGTGACCACATACAATGTTGGGCGTGGAGACTGATGCCCACCAGCCATCAATACCACATACCACAGGGCCGGGCTGGGCATGGTGGTTCACGCCTGTAATCCCAGCACTCGGGAGGCAGAGACAGGAGGATTGCTGAATTCAAGGCTTGCCTGGGCTACATAGTGAACTCAGAGCCAAACTGAACTACAAAGCGAGACCCTGTCTTAAAAAAAAAAAAAATTAATGCATTGGATATCTGGAGAAATGTAATGTCTCTCTTTTAATCTCTATCTGATCTAATAGACCTGCTGATCTACCCAGTGAGCGTCCACTCACTAGTTCTACCAGTTTGCACATAATGAAAAAGTGGAAGTGAGGTGTACTCACCCAGGACAATGCTTCCACTAGTACTTCCTGACCACCTGGATTTCTGGCTTCTGCTGCATGCAGACTCAGAGTTTCTGACATCTCCAGTTTTTCTGCTTTGGCCTCCACTGAAGCCAAAATGAGGAAAAGTCATCTGGTTCTGCCATGCTGGGCTTGAGGCAGAAACACTGCTATTTATACAGTCTGAAATGCTCGAGAGCTGAAAACAGGAGAGGCACTCTCCGTGTCCAATCACACTACATCACTAACTGGGGATGGCAGCTCCCATGTTGGTGTGCTGAGAGGTCGTGCTTTCCAAGCGTCTGAACAAAGCTGTGTGCTCATCCTCTCTCCTTCCCATTTCCTTTTCATTTCCACTTGAAGGATGTAGGGAAAAGCAGAAACAATAAAGACGATTTTAGAATGACTCTTGTTCTCCACAGTCTTTAAATGCCTTTAGCTAAACTGCTAGGTGGTAATGATAAGGAGTTTTAATTAGGGTTTTCAGAAGCAAGTCAAAGACTCCACAGGTAAATAGTAATTAGAAAAATAAGATCTGTAGACCTGATGAAAAGTTCACAGGAAGATGAAACTCGTCATATAAACAGAAAGGAGAAAAACACTCACACAATCATCTCAATAGGCTCAGAAAAAGCCCTTGACAAATTTCAACATCCATTCAAGATCAAAACCCTGAGCTCAACAAAAAATGAAAAAAGTACATACCTTCCTTTTTAGAAGTTTATTGCTGGAAAATATTAATAATCTTCTGAGCCTGGAGTAAGTCATTGTAGTTTTGGAGGTCTCGCCTCAATGCTGATAACTGCTGACTCATCAGGGCCGTGGTTCCTGAAGGAGTGGGTGGTTGTAGTAATTTCTTAAAATAAGGAAACAATTAAATTTGCAGCACTGATTGTCTCCTCCCTTCATGGGAGAGTTCCCTGGAGTATGAGATGCTGGTTCATAGCATTTTACCCAGGGTCCCACTAAGTAGTTCCCAGTGTCTTTGAACTCACTTCCAGGATGTCCTCAAACTTGGGGCAATCCCCTTGCCTAAGCCTCAGGAGTGCTGGGATCACAGACATGTACCACCATGCCCAGCTTGAAAGTTATTTTTTAAATAATAAGATATGAGGGGCTGGAGGGTTAGCTCAGTGGTTCCGGCGCCTGCCTCGCAAGCGCAAGGACCTGAGTTCGATCCCCGGTAACCACAAATAATGCTGGGTGTGGAGACACGCCCACCAACAATCAACACCGCATACCACAATGCCGGATGTGGTGGCTCACGCCTGTCATCCCAGCACTCGGGAGACAGAGACAGGAGGATCGCTGAGTTCGCTGCGGCTTGCCTGGGCACCATAGTGAGCTCAGGGCCAGCCTGAACTACAAAGCGAGACCCTGTCTCCAAAAAGCAGAAAAATAAAAAAATAAATAAGATATGAAAGTTCAGGATGCATGGGCCACAGCATGGAGACTTAGTTAGCTGGCCTGAAAACAACATTAATCTCATTGTACAGTCCTGTCAGATGAACTGTACATTGTCAATTAGCAGAGTATTTTGAAAAGAATACTATTTCTGAGCGGTAGGTCTAGCAATGAGCTTAAAATATTCAGTAATTCCTGGTATAAGCAGATTGTTGTCATCAAGACTTTTTTGTTACTGTACATTAGTAAAATCAAAGATGATTTATCATAGAACACAATAACAGGTAAAATGTGAATTTTTTTGAGAGTTACCACAATATGACCCAAGGCAAAAAGTAAGCACCTACAGTTGGAAAAATGGTGCCAAGATGTGCTTAATGAGGGCTGCAACAACCCTGCAATTAGTAAAAAAAACGAAGCGTCTGTGTAACGTGATAGAACAAAATATAACTACACGGTTGAATTGTAATTAAGATGTTGCCACAGTGTACAAGGAAAGTGAAGATGACAGATGTATTCTATGATAACAAACTAAAAAACAAAATTAGAATCAAAATGTTCAACAATAGAAGAATTAGTAAATTGTGGCTTATTCATATGGTGAAATACTATGTATCCATTAAACATCATATTGTGGAAGACATTTTGTGACTTGGGACATTGTTTATTATTGAAAAAAGCAGTATATAAAAGTTATATATGATATAAAATCAAGTTTGCTTTTAAAAATACACCATATGGATATTTAAAAGAATATAATGCACTATAATGGCAAGAGTAATGCTTTTTGTTTGGTTGATCATGGATTTTTTATTATTCAGTATTGTCAAGTTTTATACAATGAATATTACTTTTATCATCAGAAAATAAAAAATTAGTACAAGTGCACACACATACACACTCATGATAAAAAAAAACTAGTACAAGTGCATACACACTCATGATCTGGAACAAAAACAAAACAAAAACTAGAGTGATCTCCCATATCTAAAAGTGATCTCCAAAGAAATTCCAGTGAAATATGGTGTTGGAACATGTGTGTTTTCTTCATTCTCTTAAAAGAATTAGTTGAGACATTGAAATTAAAATGACTATATAGAACAGCAAGAAATAATAAACTTTAGCAATAAAGAGAACAGGTTAAGGACTAAATCATTATATATTTGATATATTTACAAATATTTAAATGTACATATTTAAATTCCTTTCCTCTCTTCATGAAATAATTGCTATCCATCTTGAGCACAAATAGTGAAAGGAAGAGCGAGGATTTAGCTAAGTGGCGCTGCTGCCTACCTTGCAAGAACAAGGTTATGAATTTGAACCTCCTCCTCCCCATACCCCCCAACACACACACAAAATTGAAAGGAAAAAGAAGCCAATTGCCTTGACCAAAACAAAATGATTGGCTCAGGAGAAGGGAGGCTGCCTCTCTTCTTATCCTAACATTTTGATCCTAATCCAATTAGATTTCTATAGAAAGTCTACTGTTGACAAGTTCTGCCCAAACTGAACATAATTTTCAGTCTTCTTAGTTTAGAAAGAAGTCTCTTGAGGACAAAGATCAACATTCCAACTGCAAAGAAAACCCACAATAGTTTCTCGGAATAATCAACCTCATCTTTTATCCTGAAGAACAGAATAATCACTATATGTATATCAGAAGAAAATAAGGACCAGATAGCCAAACACTTAACCACAGACATAATTTGGAGAATATGACAATTTTTTTCTAATTACATTTTTAGGGGAATTTTTTTAGCTAAGATTTCATTATGGAATTTAGATTGGTCTTGAACTCACTATGTAGCCCAGGCTGGCCTCGAACTCACAATGATCCCCCTGGCTCAGCTACCCAAATGCTAGGATTACAGGGATGGACCATCATACCTGGCTTTAGAGGGAGATTAAGAAAAGAATGCAATGAAATAGGAACATTTGTGTAAAGGAATAAATGTAACTTCTAAAAATTGCAAAATATGATCGCCAAATTTAAAAAATAATAATACTGATAGATAAATACAAAGAAGAAATCGTCTAGAATGTTTAACAATCAACCACACAGGTATAAAAAGTAGCTCTCATCATCAGGGCTGCTGTGTGGCTCAGTGGAGAGTGCTTGCCTAGTGTGCCTGAGGGCCTGGGTTTGATCTCCAGCATGTACACACACCCAAAAGGTTCAGCATTCATGTTCCAAAAGAGAGGAAATGGAGAATAAATTATCAAAGACCAGAACATTTCCAAGATTTATAGAAAGATGAGTCTGGCAAACATGAGAAGTGAAGCAAGATCCATGTTAGATATGTCACTAGGAAGCTTCAGGAGGCCAAATATAAAGAGATCATAAAGAGAAAGAGATGGGAAAGGGAGAAAAGCAGACCACAAATAAGGGAATGAGAAGGCAAATGTCATAAGATTTATCATCAGTAATATTAAGTACCAGAAAACAATAATTTCTGTAAGATTCTGGGAATTCTAGAGTTTAGAATTCTATTCTGGGCAAATTAATATAAAGGTAAAGTAAAGGTGAAACTGGAAAGAAAATTGCTGCAATGAATGATTCCTGAGGAAGTTATCTGAGGATGAATATTTACAAAACAAAAGCAATAAATAAAAATGAAAAACATGGGTTTCAAGAAAAGAACAAATCCCAGTAGGACAGCAACACAATGATGTCAATATTGGAGGAGAATGTGGAAATTTTTGGAAGTGAGGTCTTGGGAAATAAGATGGAAAAAGTTTATAAACTGTATGATTGAGAGGCTGGATACATTTGGAGATAATAGTGAAAAAAGAAATTTTTTTTTTTTTTGCTTGGTCCACAAGTAAAAACCCGAGAGAAAATGTATAGCTATATAAGATGATTCAAATGTGGAACAAATTTAAGTGTGGTGTGATTTTTGTGGAATTAATAGAGTATAAAAATCAATTTGCTTTTTGGGGGTAAGTGGTATAGGACTGCAATAACAGTTTTCTAGAGAAACAAGTACAAGCCTAATCCAAGAGTTATCTCTGTAGTGAGAAACTTGCAACAACAACAACCTTTTTCATTACTTTTCAACTTTTAGGATCAAGTCACAGAAGAGAGAAAGCAATCTGAGTTACTGAAGAAAATGAAAAAAAGATAATAGTGTATCATAGCATTATTTATAACAGAGAGGTGAAAACACCAAAAATATCTATCAAATGAAATTAAGGGACAAACAAGAAACAGAAATATAGGTGATGGAATATTATTTTCCAATAAAAAATGAAGTACTGACACAGGTTACACATGATGAACGAAAATATGCTAAGTGAAAGGAGCCAGTCGCAAAAGACCATATGTTGAAGGACTCTTGACAGAAAGTGTCCACAATGCGCAAAGACGGCAAACAGGTAGGTGGTTGAGTAAGGCTGGAGGTCGGGGGCACTGCGGCGTGAGGGTAGAGTTTGCTAATGGGTAGAATTTCTTAGGGTAATGAGACCATTCTAAAGATGTTTATGGTGATGGAATACAACTGTAAATATACTAAAAACTATTGAATTATATACTTCATATGGATTAAGTTCCTGTGTGTAAGTTATATCTCACTAATGCTGTCTTGAAAAAAGCTTATAAAAGATGGGAGGCAAAACAGTGGGACAGAGAGGTAAAAATAAGAAATGAAGTGATAATACTTTGTCTTACATATCAGGGATCATATTGATCATAAGAGATCATATTGAAAATTTATAGAACAAGAAGTGGAAGTTTAAACACGTCATTTCAAGTACAGGATCTGTGGATGTAGCTCACTGGTGGGACACTTGCCTAGCATCACCCTGGCTTGAGCCCCACCCCAAGGTATAAAGAAAACCAATAGAAATATCTTCACAATAACATCAAAAATTTAGAGAAGACTGGGCGCAGTGGCATGCGGCTTTAATCCTAGCTACTCAGGAAGCTGATACAGGGGGACTGCAAGTCTTACACCAGTCTAGGAAAATGATTGAGACTTTGTTTCAAGATAAAAAGCTTAAAGGCCAGAGGTGTAGTTCAGCAATAGTGTGCTCTTGTTCACATCTCCAGTATCTTGGGGAATCGAACAATGGAAGTGGGAAGTACTATTAGTGACTTAAGTTCTGGTCTGCCATAAGTAGTTTATTTTATCTAAAGTGAGTAAAAATTGAAATTAGATGCTGGGTATTTAGCTCAGTGGTACTGCACCTACCTTGCAAGTACAAGGAGCGGAGTTTAATTTAAAAAAACAACAACCAAAAACCCCCAAACAAACAAAAAGCAAAAACTGAAACTAGAAATGTATATGTATTATTTCATGGTTTGAATATACCCTCAATAACAATAAGAGGTAGTCAATTGACCTTGAGAATGGAAATGGGATGGAGAAGAGGATTAATGTTTCATTAAAGGTCCTTTTGTATTTTTTTCTTACTGTGGCCTGTGGTACTTTAATGAAACCAAAACCAAAAAAAAGAGGCCATGATTATAAAATTAGGGAAATAAAGGAAAAATATATTGCTCCCCAAGTATGCTATCTTACATGAAAATAAATTTGAAACATTTTTAATTGCTGACTGAATCATTGAAAAATTTAGGACATATACTTTTATGTCAAAAGCATTAAACTCTATAAAGCCTGAACACTGCCACCTTGTGGCAGCACAAAGCAAACTGTAAAAATTATATATTTATATTATTCATTTGGTTCAAAATTCAAAATATTTTCTTAAACATCACATGATAAAAGATTCTCTCCAATCTTGGGCTTTACAAGTCCAATTTGCTTCTAGGAAGACTCCAATGTTAATAATTTCTTGAGTAGATTTTCCAGACATTTTAAGCATAATCAAGTAAATGTGTACATGCACATATCTTTAAAAACAAATGTTAAAGGCCGGACATGGTGGCTCACGCCTGTAATCCCAGCACTAAGGAGGCAGAGGCAGGAGGATTGCTGAGTTTGAGGCTTGCCTGGGCTACATAGTGAGCTCAGAGCCAGCCTGAACTACAAAGCGAGACCCTGTCTCAGAAAAAAACCAACCAAACAAACAAACAAAAAAAAAACCCCAAATGTTAAAGTACCACATACGATTGTGCATTTTGCTTCATTGATCTCTTAATATTTTAGAGACTTTTTAAAATTGAATTCTTTATTGGTACAATTTATATACATCTCAAAATCACATATAACATTGGGAAATTTGTACCAGTATATGCCACAAGTTAATTCTCATTTTTACCCATATCCCTACCCACTCCCCCCTCCTCCCCCCTTTATACATGCTCTTTTATTTTCTTTCTGTATCATACTTACTCCTTCCCCTCATCACATTCCCACACCAAGTTTCCTATAGAAATATTCCACTCTATAAAAGCTGTCCTACTTTCTAGAACTCATTTGAATCTACAGGGGTTCATGCCAAAGAGAAGATCCGGGAATTGTCTATCTGTGATCTATTGATTTCACTTATTAGTATATCCTCCAGGTGTCTCCATTTGCACCTAAATGGATCAATATTGTCATTCTTTATGGCAGAGTAATACTCCATTTTGTAAAAAAAAAAAAACCACATCTTCTTTATCCACTCTCCAGTTGATGGACGTTTGGGTTGTTTCCAAGATTGAGCTATCACAAACTGAGCTGCTATGAACAATGGTGTACATCTGTCTTTCCAATGTGAGTTTTTAAATTCTTTTGGGTATATTCCCAGCAGGGGTATAGCAGGGTCAAATGGGACCCGTAGTCCTAGTTTTCTGAGAAATCTCCACACGGATCTCCACAATGGTTGCACAAGTCTGCAATCCCACCAACAGTGTAGAAGGGTTCCTTTCTCCCCACAGCCATGCCAGCATTTATTGTTGGTTGACTTTGTGATCGCGGCCATTCTTTGTGGAGTGAGATGGAATCTCAATGTTGTTTTCATTTGCATCTCTCGACCAGAGATGTTGAGCATTTCTTCATATGTTTCTTGGCTGCTTTGACTTCTGCCTCTGAGAAGTGTCTGTTCATTTCAGTTGCCCATTTTTGAATTGGGTCTTTAAACTTGGGGAGGCTGATCTGTTTGAGTTCTTTATATATTGTCGATAATAGCCCTTTGTCTGATACACAGCTAGTAAAGATTTTTTCCCATGTT